>PVHY01002083.1:0-28728 GCA_004024945.1 Uropsilus gracilis | reverse complement strand
AAAAGCAGAGAGCAGCTGGCTGACTTTTGTATATCAATGGTAAATAAAGGTGATCAGTGAAAATGCTAATGAAGAGTGTGTAGCCTGCTTTGGAGAGAGAAGCAAGCAGATAGGGGTAAACAGTTAAGTAAAGACAGAAAAGTCTCTTTTACCCTGTTTCACTTCTAAGACTTAAGAGTCAAAATTAAGGTCCTGATGGTGAAAGAACAAAAGTGGACTCAGGTTTCCAAATACTACTCTGCAACCTCCTTGCCAATCTCTGCGTGATCTATGTTTTTAAAATGAAATTCATACTTTTTTAGACCACTAGAAGTTTGGGGTAGAGGGGGAATTTCTGTACTCTCAGTTGAATGCATCTCTAAATTATCTGGAAGATAAGAACAGAAACAGAGGTGAGTTATGAGGATGGTGCAGGTCTAGGTGAAAGATAATGCTTGAGGCCAGGGAAGTGCTAGAATGGGATAAAAAGCAATGGGATTCTAGCTATACTTTGAAGTTAGATTTGATAGGGATTAGTTGATGGATTGGATGTGGTATAGGAAAAAGAGGAGGCAAAGTTAGTTGTAAAGGGCTCAGTCTGATTAAATGTATGAATGGCGTTGTCATGTACAGAGTTGAAGAAGGGGTATATTTGATGGGCAGGCAAAGATCAAGCACTCTATTTACATATATTAAATATGAGATTCTCCTAGAAGCTGAGTGGGAGTGCAAACAGGCAACAGTGCATACAATAGTGTATTTAAGTAAGGACTAGAGATAAAAGTTTTAATAGTCCCTCCCCCTTGTGTATCATTGTCTCCTGTTTAAGATTGCAGATTTCAAGGAAGATATGCTAAAATGTGAGAATGGTCTTAATTAGAATTTCCTTTTAGAAAGATACAAGGGGGAGGAAGAAGTGAAACAGGTTTTTTCCTTTGTAATGTAATAATTAAGGAGCTATTTCTGGAAGGTAGGGAAAACAGAAAGGATATTAAAGAGGTTTGGAACAAAGAGGAGGAGGAAAAATGGGAATTCAGATTCAGGTTTGGTTTCTACCACTTTGTGGAATGAAAATGTGAACCATGTGAGCTTGGCTAAATATACCCCTTTTTCAACTGGGGCCTGCAGCCTTTGGCTGCCCTAGGTCAAAAGGAGTTAAGGAGTTTGCAGATTTGAACACTGTGTTGGAGTTTATTTTGCTGAGTTTGACTTGTGTCTGGAAGAGGCCATATGAAAGTCAGGCCTGAAAAGAAAGTGAACTTTGCTGGGTTCAGTACCATGAAGTTTCTTCCACTACCAGGAGGACAAGGAAAAGACAGCATGGAAGACAAGGAGGAGCACGCCAAAGGAGCGTGGCAAAAGAGCATGTCAAAGGAAGATGTCTTCCAGCATTCGGAGATGAACTCTAACTGACTGATTTTGGTGAGATGATCAGGACTGAGAGACTGAGGATTTTTGGGCAATCTGGGCAAGGACTTTGGACAATGTTGAGAAAGGTTTTGGACAATGTTAAAGTAATCTGAGTTTTACTTACATGTTTCTTTTGTAGTAATTAGGAAATCACTTTGTTAGAAATAAATTAGTCTGCACTGATAGTCTTGCTTTGACTTGGAATTTTGGTTGAGAAGGCTGGGAATGGTGGAAAGAACACATGAAGTCTAAAAGGGTAAATTGAGGCAAACTAGTGTAAGGTGTAAACTGTTGTTTCTAAGTTTTTCTTTTTAGGTGTGAAAGAGGGGAAGAAAGCTGAGAGAAGCTGATTTTTGCATACCAATGATGGAGGTGAACAGTGAAAATGTTAATTAACTGTTTGTAGCCTGCTTTCTAGGGAGAGAAGCAGGCATAGGTGTGTCTAGTTCAAGTTAAAGGTAAATGCTAATGAACTGCTAGTAGCCTGCTTCTAGAGAGAAGCAGGCATAGATAGGTGTGTTTAGTTCAAGTTTAAGGCAAAAAGTATTTTTTCCTTTTTTACCCTGTTTCAGTTTGGCATAGTGTATATTGGGAGAAGGTAGCTGCAGAGGGGGCCACAAATCAAGGGAGGACAAGGGCTGAGGAGTGGGCAGGTGGTGACAGGAAGACTGAAATGTTCTCTTCCAGTTGCCCCTATTTTCTCAGTGAGGTAGGAAGCTAGTTGAGGGTAAGGAAGCAAGAAGGAGAAAGTAAAAAAAAAAAAGTGGCTGAGGACTGAGTGAATTTGTTAGAGAAATACAGCAGGCAGCATCTGAGGGCCCATTTGGAGTCTGAAGTCTTAATTTAAAGTGAGACCTGCTAAAGGTGTTATATTTTCCTTGGAACCATTTTAGATACTCAAGTGCAGGTGTGGAAGCAGAAAGTTGGAATCAATGAGGATTGGGTTTTTTCCAAGAACCGCAGCTGAAAAGAGGAGAAAGGGGGTTGACTGTATGAGAAAAATATGATCAGTGAATATTTACCTGGTTTGCGTTCTAAAAGCTGTTGTAAATGAAACACTGCTTGCTCATAATCTTGTTTTCTGAACATGAGATCTGCCATCATCTAGAAAGGTAAAAGTTGGTTCTAAAAATATTGCTATATATCTTACAAAGCATATTCTTTTTATAAAGATTCAGTGCTATGAAAATATGTAAGGAAAACATTAGGAGGGTAAAGGAGGCAATTGTACAAATTCAAACATACCTTAGGCGAAATAACACTGAGATCAGTATAACAAGATAGCGAAGGCTGTGAGACAGATTGCTCTGTTCACAAACTGTATTTTTAGCAAAAAAAAATGTTTCAAGTGGTTATTTTAAAAACTGAAATTTAAAGGAAATTGCATGCACTTGTGCTGTCACAGAAAAAATGCCTCACTGGATTTGACTAAAATAATGAGAGTAAAAGAAAAGCCAAAACATGCAATATTTCAAATTAATTTAAAGTGAACAAGATGTATTGAGATTGGCTCATTGAATACTTTAAGAGAAAGACTTCTTATATTTCTTTTACAGATCTAATGATAACTTTGAATGCCAAAAGTTCTCCCCTCTGTAGTTGTTATAAAAGCTCACGAAGACCTCAATCCAGGTAAAAATAAGAATAGCAAAGCTCTAAATTTCACATCTTTTAATGATGTATGAAGTTTATTTCTGTATTCCATAACTCCCACAGCAACTTTTAAATTGAGTAAGAACTCAAAATCTTTTAGCAAATGATAGCTTTATCACATGAACTAACTACATGTGACCAAGCATCTTCTTAGGCATAAAGAAAAATTAAAATTATCTATTATACCTACAAGGTCAATTCAAGGCCTGACCCAGGTTTATCATTCTTATAAGTATAGTAGAATGTTAAGGATTTCTAGTCTTTATTGGTAAGATGTACTATTAATGTTAAAAATGCTCTTTTCTTCAAAACCCAACATGAACCAGACCTCTTATGCAATATTAGTTTTACTAGGTGAAATTTGAAACTCCACATGGAATACAAAACACAACTGGTTTTATAGCACTGATGTCTCTGGACTAACCATGGCAGCAGCTTCATTGTCCTGGTCGCTTTGGAGCAGTAAAGCACAGTGCCGCAAGCAGGAGTCGGGATCATCCTGGGCCAGGTACAATCGTGCCAGCTCCAGCATTACCTGTAGAAGAAAAAGGTTAGACTAGTCAGAAACTGTACGGAACAAGAAGTGGAAGAGGAAACTCTCTGGACATAGATTAAACGCCCAAAAGTTACTGCAATAAAAAAAAAAAAAAAAAGCATGCAGACACATAATACAGTCCTACTAGTCTCTATTTGTTCTTGTACTGAACAAAAGTGGAAAGAGGGAGTAACTTGAAAAGTAGAGACAAAGCATTATGAAGAGACCACTGGGCTTAAATCGATAGGCTCAATTCTTGTCCACGCTTCTTTATTCAAATGTGTTTTACTCCTCTAAACCAGGTTTCTAATTGGTAAAATTCAAAAACTATAATCAGATTATATCTAAGATATGCTTCAGATTTCAAACTTGAGTCTATCTCTGTTAGTCACCACTGAATAAGATAGCTGTTTGGTTATGTCTACTCCTCTAAACCAGGTTTCTAATTGGTAAAATTCAAAAACTATAATCAGATTATACTAAGATATGCTTCAGATTTCAAACTTGAGTCTATCTCTGTTAGTCACCACTGAATAAGATAGCTGTTTGGTTATGCCTTATGACAGGTTATTTTTGCCCTACCTCTTAGAGATAGTATTTATTTAAAATTATTCAGACTTAAAATTTAAATTCAAGTTATGGTTGTTATTTGCTCTATAACACTTCTTTAGGTTTCTTCTAGTGCTATTATGTACATTCAATCTCATCACTCCAAAATATTTAGCATTAAATCACAACTGAAATACAGAAATGTAAAAAGTTGTTTGGGGAACTGAATTGAATCATTTATATTAATAGATCTGAGATTGAGAAACTGTTTTAAAGTGATTATTAAAGCACAGATGCATATTTTTAAAAAATCTAAGAATTTGCAGCTTTACTTATTCCACAATAATTTTTAGACTAACATTAAAGTATATGTTAAAAAATATATTAGTTTTTTACTTGTATTTAAGTCTTCTCTATAAATAAGGTGTTAAGAATTTTACATAATGAGGAAATTAGATGACATTCAGAATAAAACGTGCTTAACATTTTATAAAAGTACTGACCTTATTATCTGTTTCACAATGAACAAGAGCCTCTCTATAAAACTTAATGGCTTTCTCATAGTCTCGCTGAGCAACAGAATGTTTTGCAATCTCTGCACAAATTTCAGCTGCTAAATGTTTCTGTGCAGGAACTGCATCTGGCTGTTCCATCTGAACACGTTTTAGTACCCGAGCTTGTAATTCTCGAGCCTAAGAGAAAAAAAAAAATGGGGGAAAAAACCCAAAAAGATTAAAGGAACTGAAAAAACAAAATGTAATTAAACAATTTGCAATAACCTACACATAGTATAGTTTCACAAAACATTAATTTAAGTGTTACTGGCCTTGGCTCTAACAAAGCCTAATCTAAAGAAAATGTTTTAAAGGAGGCCTTAAACAATCACTTGTTTGCAAATGAGCCAGCATACACAAATCTTGGCAACCAAATTATTTGAAGTCACCTATTCTTTTCTTCCGAGATCAGACAAGGCGCATTCAGGGTGGTATGGCTGTAGACACCTATTCTTTTCTTATAAAGACATACATAAGGGAGAAAAATGCAATCATGTAACAGATATTTAGACAAGATACCCACATACTACTTAAATAAATAAAGATTTTAAAATATTTATTAAGCTAAGAAAGTAGTATTTAAAAATTACTAAATAAAATTTGACAGTTTTCAGGGAATGTCCATATATTGCTCTGATGGCATAGAAATAAACCCAGCCTTTCTGGGGAAAGAAAAATAATAACATTAGCAAAACATACTAACTGGATAAAACTAAGGGAGGTAATAGGGACAGAAGATGGAACAAAGAAACAACATCAGTAACACAAAAACAATAATTTGGAAGTAACCGAGACTTACTGTGAATGGAAAATGGTTAATTAATGGATGGTGTTTATGTATGGTATACGTAGATATTTTGTGGAGTTGTAGAGGAACTCCTCAGGGTTAGAATGTTGCTAAATTGGATGACTATCAGTCTTTCTACCTACATGTAATTTCTGAAATACTGAGACCTTCCTTTAATAAGTTACAGAGAACTGTGCTTTAGGCATTCACAATAAAACTTAACCTTGAGCTTGAGATAATCATTTACTAATGCATTCATACAGTCATTTAACAAAAAGTAAATGGTCACCCGGTGTCACACATTATGCTACATACAAAGCGCCCTTCTGGGGACTTCTGTCAAAATATTGACAATTAGTATTTCATAAAGATGATCTAAAGTTGAGGTTTTTATTTTTTAATACATAGGATACACTTATGGCATCATAATAGGCATTATCTTGGAAATGAAAAAATACAGAAGTATTAGCATACACAGCATTTTATAGTGATTAACACCATTTCATGAAATCTCTATTTTGGTTATATCAATGTGTATTTGTATATTTGTGTGTAAAATGTAGATCCCTCTATATGTGTGCATGGTTTTATGTGCACACATATACTCTCTGATGGTCAAAAAACTCTAATTAGTTTAAATTGAGTGACTTTACCTCACCATCTGGCATACCATTTTATACCTGTCAAGTCAGCTAAATTAATAGTGCTTCGTTTGCTCTTAAAAGCATTCTGGCTTGAATGATAAATTATATGGTCATGCTAGGTATAAAAGATATGCAATTCATTCCCTAGATTTGAATTTTATTTTCTGCATCAACTAAATCACTGCAAAGTCATTAACTTAGCTTCCTAAAGAAACATACTTGATTCAGATATTCATGTGATGCTTTGCTATTTTCTTAAAGAGAAATAATTGGGAAAATTTTGAGCAAAAGTCTTTTTGCATTTTCTATTACTGATGACTCAAAAAGAATGCTTTATTTCTTTAAGTATCTGTAATGGTCATTAGGTAACATTTCAAATAGAACAAACTTTTCCTGAAGATGTGATTCTATATGTTTTTCCTTGGTTTCCTGAAAGGACAGTCAAATTATTTGTTAGAATAACTATTCTAGTCTTGTTTCTCAACGTATTTACTTTACTCTCTCCCTTCCTATTTTATAAAACATAGTCTGTAATCAAACCTTAGGGTAGAATGGTTTATATAAACATTTTATTTCATTGACTTCTTAATCTTCTCTATTTCAACAGCCTTCTTATATCCTTATCTTATAAAGAAAACTCAAAATGAAATATGTCAATAAAATCTGAATATCACATTATAGTTTATAAGAAGATAAAAGCTAAACAGACATATAGTTTCAAATCAACACAAATGAATGTCAAGTGAAAGAAAAAAAAACCCACAATATAACTTGCACACATTAATTATTAATTAAAACCACGTAAAGTCATAGAGTTGTTAATGTTTCATGGCATAAAGTCTCTTTAGTTCTTATTTATTAAGACTGTATTTTCATAAAAATAATGTTTCACTGGAAACACATGACAGGAGACCTACATATGACAAGAAACTTAACCCAGTCTGGGATGTCAGCTAAGATTTGAGGAATGACTGGTAGATATACACTTGTGAGTTTGGGAGATAGAAAGGAGATGGAATGGAGTAGTCATGAGGAAAGGAAAGGCAGGAAAGGAAAGATGGTATGGGACACAATTATTTTTTAAAAGAACTGGGAGGAAAAATGGCTAGAAAGATAGACTTTTAACCAGTAAATCTGTTAAATGATTTGTTTTATCCTAGAGATATTATTGTCTGTCTCTTAGTGTCCATGACAGTTTGGTCAAAAGAGCTTAACTTTCTCTTTATATGTGATATATCTCCACTGTACCCCACCAGTAGTGACATTCTGATGTACAAGAACTGCATTTACCTGTTGTAATGAAGTGATTGCATCACTAGGTCTTTCCATTTTACTATAAAGTTTTGCAAGAAGAACATGAGAACGTCCATCCTCCATGAGAGATGACAGCTCACTTACTATAAAAGAACAGAATACACTGGGAAAAATACAAGCTACATAGGAAAAAAATATTCATTTGAAATAATGGTTTACAAATTTTGTACAAGTTCTAAAACTGGTCTTCACAAAGAATGATTTTGAAAAGTAGTGGATACAGTTCAAAATTTTTCATCAATTAACTGAAAAATGATCAAATTAAAAAAGATTAAGGATTAAAGATGACTAGAAGTTAGACTTGATAACAAATGGAAGTTTTCTTAGACATGTCCGAAGTGATAACAATGTAACAAGAATTTCAACATTCTTTCTTAACTGTCTAAAAATTTCTGTTTAATAAAGTCATTGCAAACATGAAAGAGTTAGAGAGGGAGGAGGAAAAGCAGAGTGTGAAAGGGGACCAATGGATGAAATGGTGAAGAACTATGGGTACCTTGGTGGTAACACACACTCAAAGGATATGATCCTATCCCTGTATATTCATATACAGCACTGTTAACCAATATTGTCTGAATAAAAGGTAACAAGAAATACAAGCAAATGTATGTACACTTGTGAATGAAATACAAATACACTCATACAAATACACAGTTTATAGTATCAAAAGAATGGAAAATATTAAATGTCCAATACTTGGTGAAATGTTAAATAACTAATGGAGTTAAGGAATACTAAGATGCCAGTAAAAAGAATGATATTAATATCTTGATGTCAAAGTATATATGGGACATATTGCATGTAGAAAAAAACTGCAGAATAGAAAAATCAAGAGTTGAAAAAGGAAAATTATGCATATTACATTAATATATTTACTTATATAATACACACTACATTGCATATTACATTGATAAACCTACATATGTCATAGACAAAATTGCATATTACATTTCTGTATTTGTATATATATAATATATACAAAAACTAGTAGTGATATTATAATGCATGAATTTACTAATCTCACATCCAGAACATTGAGAATATAAATAACACACTTATATAATATAAAACTAAAATATATTGGCTCTATTAGGCATACTATAATTAAATCAGAAACACTTGCATACCAGGGTCATGACTTAGAGCATGCTGAAGAACTTTTTCTGCTTTGTCATACCATTTCAGTTTTAACAAAAGCTCGGCGAGGTCATAACAAAGATAATTTTGTTGTCCACTTTTCAGAGCAGCTTCATAATAAGTAATTGCCTAAAACAAAAATCTCAGTTAGTAAGAAAAGGCAATGAAAGAGCATTCAAATACAGCGTTTTTACATATTACAGACTTGAATTATATACATAATTGGAAATGACCAGAAGTTTATGCAAATCTCTGTACTATCAGGTATGCCATTTTTCTTAGAAAAGGACACATAACACAAGGCAAGAAGCATTTCTTATAATAATTAAGGAAAACTGCTTGATAAATTTTTTTTGTGGTTTTATTCAAGAAGTCAGGGAACTTTATTGAACTTTATTTGCAAGCTGCTGTATGTAAGATCAATAGTTATCAGAAACAGGCCTGGAATATATAACAATATATAAAATTCATTATCCCTACTAGAAAAAAAGGGAGAAAAATTAAAGTATATGGCTTACTATCAACAGAAAACCATTTTCTTTCTGTGTCATATAACAAGAGATGTAACACTACCAAGTTTACCATAATTGTTTTAGTGGAAGTAATTCAGACATAAGATGAAGCTAGAAGTAAACTTGACAATCCAAATAATTTGGGCAAAATGAAACAGAGAAGAAACTGAGACATGGAGAAAGCCTCTAATGCAAACACTCATTTGTGAATTCAAATTTGGGGTATGGTGCTAAAACCACCAAGATACAAACAATGCTTGTTGAAGACTACTCATTGAGCAGGGTATGAAAAATCTGATGCAACAGATGGACTTCAAACTATAAGATACTCACCTTTGAATAGTTGTGAGTTTTGACAAGTGCTTTCCCTATTTTGGTAGCCAATGTTCCATCTTTTGGGTTCTGATTTAAAGCTTGCTCATATGCTACGATGGCTTCTTCAGGCTAATGTGGCAGATGCAAAATAAATGACTTGTTGGATTCCACTAAATGGCAGATTTCTTAACTGAGTTCTTCAACTGGAATACTTAATGAGACTAATAAAGCAACTATTTTAAGTCTAGAAACTTAAATATTTTCAGAGAGGTATTAGTAGCATAGCTCTAACTACTAGTATAATCCCACTCATGTTAACTGTGCCCTTGTCTTTATATGTAACAATGTGATAATGAAGAGATAACTTCTTGACTTTCTATTTCTGGCAGTCATTAAAAAGTCAGATACCAAAATTTAGAGGATTGCTTTCCCTTTAAAGAAAATATCTTAGCGAGTAGCTCTTTTCATCTTTGCATTGAAAGGAGATTCTAAATATGCTTTGGGTATCATCTCTGTTTTAAAAAATGATAGTGCTGAATTACTGATCTTAATTTGAAAAACAAAGACAAAACCCACAACCTAAGTTTTGTAATGGTTGTTTCCTTTTTATTGTGATGATTGGATCTCAGAATATTAACTAAACATTATTTAAACAAATTGCTTTTTATAGAATGTAATACTAATCACAAAGAATTTTTTCTACCTGAGTTTAGTACTACTGGAAAGCTTACCTCTTGAATATTCATGTATGCATCACCAAGGAGAAGAAAAGAACGAGCGCTGGGAATTCTGTCAGAAATTTCTCTGAAAATCAGACCAACTCTTAGTATGTACTTCTTAACCAATTAAATAAAAGTAACCTTATTTCAATTAACTAACAGCTTACAGAGTACATCTACACAAGCAATTGTGTAACAAGCAATTGCATAACACAGCAAAAGGGAAATCTTTTTACAGTATGTTCATGCAAGATTAACTATTTTTTTCACCAAATCTCTTAACCAAATTTTAAGGAGAGGAAATACTTTGATTTAAGTGATTGTGATTATGTGGGAGAAGGAAGCAGAATGCATTAAGGAAAGGATCTAGAAAGTATTTAGTAGGCTGCTAAAAAAAAAAAAAAGACAAATGTAGGAATTAACTTTAAGAGTCAACTATATCAAAACATAATGAGTTTGAGTTAATCATTTACCTGTAACAAGTGATATACAACATTTTCTCCTTTCTGTGCTTCAGATATATATCTGCCATCTTTTCTTTAACCTCTATGAAATAAGGCTGTTGAGATGTGACATTCCGAAGCATGTTTAAAGCCCGCTCAACATCTCCTTGGGCCAGAGCTAGGTCTGCATTAGCAATAGTAACACGTAGTTCCTCAGATGTCCCAGAAAATTCATGGATGGCATCTTGTAAAACCTTTGTTGCCTCATGCTATAAAGATGAAATTAAAATAAGATCCTTTAAAATATTCAACAACTTACAATATTAGCTGAGGTTATCATAAACTGATTTATTACTATGTTATAGCAGATATTATAGTAATATATTAATAGTATGCTATATTACATATATTTTAACTTTTATAACACATTATGCATATATTATTTCTTACATTTCATGGTGGTCAACATTAAGTTTAGTGATTAAAAAGTCATCAGGGGCAAATATGTTTACCTACAACATATTGCAAAGGACATGCTTTTTGGTGCAAAGTAATGGGAAATAAATTGTCAAAACTTTACCCTTTGGGCAAGGAAATAATTTAAACTTTCACTTTGTACAAATGTATATACTTTATTGAGAAAGTTCAGTTCCATATCACTGAATTAAAAGTTGACCTACCTGTTCTCCATTTAAGCGATGGACCTCTACCAGTTCCAGGAAGATTGAAAGACGATGGCTTGCATCAACTTCAGTTTGTTTGTTTTTTGATTTTGAGGGTGCTCCAATTCTTCTCATTCCTGGTAAACTCATTGCCATATGCAGAGTTTTAATTGCTTCTGATATTTCTCCCATTTTCTTTTGTGACTGAGCTTTTATCAAATGATATAAAGGATATTCTCTCACCTGAAAAAATAATATTTAGAAATACTTCTTTGGAATGCAAACAACATTAATACATAATGTTGAGTCCATCAAATAATGAATTTTTGAGGACAACCTGTTACTGTAAACATGACAATAACTCCTGCAAACTTTTTAACTTATTTATTGTATTACATACAGAGAATTTGCCACTCTCTGGTGTTCTCCTGGAGGCCAAGTTAAGTGCCTACACTATGATAGAAAAGTCAAAAAAAGTTCATAATGCTACCAAATCTGTTCTCAGATATTATTTGAGTGATTGGAAAAGAACTTGTCTGGGAATTTCATCCATTCTTGATTTTTAAATTTTTTTAGGACATTTTAGTCAAGAAAAGGTTTTATCTTTGACATACTGTCTTTATTTTTGGTTATCAAAGCCTTTACAGAAAATGTAAAACAATGACAAAATGAGCAAGGAAGGAGGAGTCAAAGGAAGGTGATATGCAATGAAGCGACCTGGCACTACGCATCTAGGAAGGCAACAGTCCTCTGTAAAGCTTTGGTTCTAAGTCTTCGTTACTGATGGGCATTGTGTAAATGTTCATGTTATTCTCTTTTCTCCTAGATTTTGGCTCAGTGGGTGAGCACAGGCACTGGGCTGATAATATACCACTAGGCTTGAGAAAATACTGTCTTAACAAACAGCACTATCCTGAGCAAATCTTCGCTGGAAACTGAATTTTCAGTCCACTAAAAAGGTTCTCAATGAGTCAGGCTCAATATTATGTGAGTCAAAGCAAAAACGTGTGGAGTCCCTCCATGGCTGTAGGTAGTTCAGGAAGTGAGAGATGTGGGAACAGGATGAGGGATAAGCCATAAGATAAAAAGAACACTTTTTATTTCATCTCATCCCCTCTGGCTTACCAGAGGGTGATCTATAGCTGGTCCCTTACTTGTGACACAGTCTCCTAATCGATTTGGAAAGTCTCAGGAGACCTATGACTAATATGATGATGATGACTTGCCTCCAGAGTTAGATATCTATGTTATCACCTGTACCCTTGCTGTTTGTCATGTACACTTTGGAATCAAGTTTCACCTTCCCTACTAGATTATGGTGATTATTCCCTGCCAAACTATATAAGGATGTTTATAATTGCATTAAATCAGACCAATTCAGATCATGCTCTGTGGTCCCTGGTCTGTGAGTTGATTGCTCTCTGATGCTCATCAATCTCTTCCATCTCATCTCTTCTTCATTCCTCACATGACTCCTAACAGCGAAGCTAAGATTTTAACTATTCCTAAGGATAATCAGATTGAGCAGAGTGGATACCTTGGCTAAAACTCCACAAACACGCTTTATTTTACCGTGCTTCACTGTGATTTTTTTTTTTTTTTTAATAAATGAAAATCTGTATAAGACATGAAGCAAGTCTCTTGGTGCCATTTCACCAAAGCATTGCTCACTTCCTATCTGAGTCACATTTAATTAAGTTGTGCACATTGTTTTTGTTTTTAGACAAAAAATGCCACTGCACATGTAACAGACTATAGTATAGTATGAATGTGTAACCTTTATAGGAACAGGAGAACCAAAGGATGTGTGTGACTTGCTTTATTTTGATATTCTTATTTTATGGTCTCACATTAAACTTGTCATAACTTCAATGTATACCTGCAATTCGTTTGTATTCTAAAACCGCATACTGACTTACAAAATGACACAGTGCTCTTTTAATGTTAACTACGGAAAAAAGTCATTAATATAAAAATGCAAGAAAGACATTTGTAATAAAATATAATTCTCATATATAGAAATATTTGACTTGCTGCTCTAAATTTTGTTTTATACACATTCACTATTGCATTTAATGGTCAGTTAAATCTTACAGTTGTACTGACCATTATTATGTAAATCTTACAGAAAACAGGTTTTGTTAACTATTCAACAGTTGCCTCTATCTTTCTTCATGAATCCAAAAATTTTCCCATTAAAAAGTACATTTATTCATAAAATATTACAAGCTGGAACAAAAAAATTGTTAAATATATAAGCACTTGTTTTGGTTTATGGAGGGTGATACATCTTACTTAAGTCTTGAATACTTACCTTAAAATTATAGCTCAGACAAAGTTCAAGAGACTGAGAACACAATTTGAATTTTTCCTGAGACAGATAAACCTGAGCCATTAGGAGATGAGCATCTGCATAAGAAGAATTGTGTTCTAGGCAACATTGCAGGTTGCTATATGCTGCTTCCATGTCACCTAAGGAAGGAAACAAAGCATCACTATTACAATTCAAATGACTAAGAGATGGAGACCTGAGAGACAAGAGGAAGCAAAAGAGCTTATGGGTAGTTCTCATATTTAAACTTAAGGTCTTGATTCATAGACCATGGTTTAATCTATATCAGTATAAGCTAGCATCCTTTTAGTCTGCATGAAAGAAGATACCTATAAGTTATACTAGTTCTTGGTCATAAGGAGCAAACCAGTGAAAGAAAGTATAGGAAATAACTAGTTTGAACATCACTTAATGAGAGACCCATAATTTTTTTTTCTTATTAAAAAATTTATGTTATTTTATATTTATTTTCCTTATCAAAATTTCTGTATAATTTCACTAACATTATATAAAAATAGAGATTTAAATAGCTAGAATGTGACACTGTCAATTACATTAACAGAAAAGATTTAGTTCAGTAATCAATCTTGACCAGAATTGGCTGGCCTTTGTTCAAGGTCTCTGGGAGGGAGCCTCTAAATTTGAAATGCCAAAGTGAAAGGAATGTCTTTATTATTAAGGGTCTTGATACTCTATGCTAAGTAAATAGGGGCAAGAAAGACCTGTTGTTAGTAAGACCCTGCTGCAGTAAGAGGCCTGGCACTTTGAGAGAGGGAATATCACTCTGACTAACCTTAGGAGAACAGTGGGGCTGGAAAATGAGTTTAATCACCTACCTAAGTGGTCAATCCATGCTTATGTAATCAAACCATACTGAAAACTCTGGGCATTGAACTGTGTTTGAGTTCCCTGCGTTGCTGATAATGTACATATTGTTAGATATCTATGTGGTAGAAAGGTGCTATGTCTTGACTCCACAAGAAGCTTTGCATGTGGAACCTTCCCAAACTTTCCCCCATGCATCTTCCTTTAGCTGGCTCAGATAAGTATCCTTCTGTTATAATAAAATTCTAGTCACAAAACACAGTGCCTTCCTGGGTTTTATGAGTCATTTTAGTTAATTATCAAACTTGAGGGGCTCATAGGAATGCCCAAATTTGTACAATAAGTGTGTGCTGTTGCATCCAGGAACCTCTGAAGTTGCAGCAGGTATGTGAACGAAGGACTGCATATAGGACCGTGAGATTTAGCCCAACTTCAGGTAGCTGATCTCAGAAATCACTGAAGTTGGCTAGTTAGCAAGGGTACAACTGTATAGATATGAGCCAGAGATACTTCAAATTATTTAAGAATGCTCTTTCTATAAAATGCGAGTAATAAATGAGACTTTCATTTCTAGAGGCTTCAGCAATTAAGTATTGCTATACTAAGACTGATTTATACAAAATTTCAAAATAAATGATGCTTAAAAAACAAATGACAGTTTAATCACCTAGTAGGAGATAGCCATTCTACTTGGGAAAAAGTAGAAATATGTGGCACAACAGAACTCAGTCAGAAAAAGGTATGAGAGTTTAGTCTTACCGCTAGAGTATTTTACAGATAAAAAAAAAGCTGTTAAGAAATACTGTTTTTTTTTTTTAAATACAGCTAAAGTTGAGATTTAAAAAACTAATAAAGTCAATTTCCTAGCTCTGTCCATGATGTTTTATATCTAACTAATCACAGAAACTACACAGGAATGAATCAATAAATATTATAAGGGACTAAAAACTAGTAAACATCCCATTTGGTTATGTCAACAGATCAACAACTATGAATTAATGACTACAAATAGCTATTGACAGTCTTGAGAAATAGCTGATGAACTTTTAAAAAAACAATACAACTGAATTTTCCCAGCAGTTCTTTTAAACCATGAAAGTTTATGGTAATTTTTAAAGAAGTAAAGAATAAAGTCAAATATATAATTTTTATTTTCGATTAAATGTACTTATTTGTGCATATGTGAAATGTCTATAATATGAGATTACTTCCACTATATGCAGAATGCTTAAGTTTATTTACTTATGCTTTCTTCAATCTCTAAATACAAAGGTTATATAAGTTATAGCCTACCTGACAAATACTTTACTTTTGCTATTAGGAAGACAGCTTCTAGAAGACCTGGAACAGTTCTTACTACAGTCTCCAGAACTGAGGTACAACGTCTGAGAAGTGGAGAAAGGGACTGCCCAGGAGATGCAGGCTAAACAAAACAAAACAAAACAAAAATATAGCAGTTTATATTATAGGCTGATAATAGGATCTAGCTAAAAATAAACACATTAATGTAATGTGAATAGCTGAACTTTGTTTTTCTAAAAGTTTTCTTATTCTATTTGTTGTCCAGTATCTTTTCTATGATTACATTAATGTCAATGAACATACCCATGAACAGACTGTGTAAATAATGGCTTTAGTTCAGCAAATAATTATATAATTATTATACAATTACTGACTCGATAACTACTTGATATCATATGAAATAACATGATAACATATGAAAGGAGCATATCTGTTTAAAGACTTTATCAAAGAAAAATAACTGTTTAAAGAACAGATAACTGAGAGGTAGAGTTTTCCCTAGAAATGAGAATCATGGCAATATGAGTTTTAATTTTAGACATGCATTGTGATTTATGGATTTATTCAATTCAGTAACTTTCACTACCTTCTGTTCTCAGGTAAACACTAACAGTTATGAATAGACTATGTGATGGCATAGTGTACTGTATTATCAGAATTTTTATGAATCTTCTGATATTCCCCAGGAAAACAGCATTATAAAGGTTAATTAGGTCATCATGCTAATAAAAGTTGTATTATAGGAAAAATAGGATGTCAGTGGACTAGGGACTCAATCACCACTCACTATTTTATTTTATACTCCACCCACAGGTTTTTAATAAAGCCCAGTTACTAGAGAAATTCTTTTACCACCTTGTGTTCCTTATAACTCCTTCAAATTTTGTTTAAATTATACCATCTTAATGTGGCCTATCAGATTACCTTATCTAAAATTACAATCCCTTCATCCGTGGATCTGTTAGTTTCTTCTGTGTCCTTCTAACATACTGTATTACTGATGATTATATATTCCCATATCTTAAAACCTGGAATTGTTTATGGGAACAAGAAAACTAATTTCCAAAATTGCAAGATCTGTTTCATGAATGAATTGCAAGATCTGTTTCATTGTTTACATAACAGGGCTTGTTCTCTGTCACTCCAGGGAGGAAAAGGAGGTCAGTGAATAGTTTTTTAATACATTTTTAAATTTTTTAATATATTTTAAATTTTTAATACATTTTAAATTTTTTAATACAAAGCAGTTTGACTTAGCCTAAGGAATGCAGTTTAAGAATCATAGTTATACAACAAGAAAAGGATTTGTGAGAGCATCCAGAGTTTGTATGGATACTTAATAAGGAAGCTATAGAAAACATTTGAATATAAAGTGAATGAATGTAGGTGACTTTCTAACAATTATTCTAATGATTTTTAGATTTAATATGATAAAGGAGTTATTTTAAATGAATACAATCATTGGTTGACAGCAGATAAAATTATAAATATTATGACTAAAAACCAATTTCAACTAAAAGACATAAATACTACCATTTTATGACAGTTTAACCTGTAAAAGTAAATATATTAGCATCTTTTATAAACTATCAAGTAAAAATTATCGCCGAAAATAAGCACCTGACTTACCTGCATTGGACAGAATTTCAGATATTCTTTAATAATTTCTAATAAAAAATCAGGATTTAATTTCTCAAAATATTGTATGCCAAGAGGTAAATCTTCTAACTGTGAAAAATGAGTGTCCAGAACATCGTTTAACATATCAATAATTTCTTCTTGTTGTTTGTTTTTCTTTATAGCAAGAACAGCATGTAGATAGCTTAATTCCTGGGGAAAAATACAGTTTTCATAAATTATTACATTAAGTTACAAATCCATATATTTCTACTTAGATTTTAAAAGAGCTATATATGCATAATAAGTAAATAAAAAATAAACTTATTCAAACTTTATTAATTTGGATGGAATTCTAAAAACTTATAGAATATTTAAGTCTAATTTTGTAAGGAGGTAAATTAATAAATTCAATTACATGTCAAGGTTAGTGCATATAAGTTCTTTATGTCATTACCAAAACAAATCATAAAATTTAAAGTTCCATATTTTATAAACAGTTGCTAGTATCTATCATCTGATAAGATACAAAACTATACCGCAGATTTTCCAAGAGACTGCTGAACTTCACAAAGAAATTCTAGCTGTTGATCTGCCTCCTGTAACTGCCCTTCTATTAATTGACATCTGATGATTCCTATAAACAAACAGGACAAATAGTCAAAGTTCACATAAATCCAAATGCTGTTTCTCTCGTAATACATCAATGTTTTATAGTAAAATGAAAAACAGAAAGAAAACAAAGTGGGCAAATAAGGACTTATGTAAAATCAACTACTAAGGAATTCATTCTATAAATGGACTACCCCATAAAAATGTATCCTATCAAGACATTATCTAAAAAGCAAAAAATTTATTTTAAAGATACATGCTATTTTTTTCTACTGCTGATAGTGGAGAACAGTTCAATTTTAGAAAAGAGATTTTTTTTCTTCCTTAATGGTGGCATTAATTTTTACTTGCATCTCTATGTGAAACATTTATAGACATGGTTGTCATACCAATTAGTGCAGAGATACTAGTTTCATCAAGAGTCATGGCAGTCTTGAACCACTTCAATGCCTCTTTCACTTTTCCTTGTAGAATCATGTGACATCCAAGTTCTGTAGCAAATTCTGATTGCTGAGGCGCTAAGTCAAAAGCTCTTTCTAGTAATGGCAGAATTTTTTGAAGAATGAGATGACTTCGTCCACACTAAAAAAAAAAAAAAAAAAAAAGTCATTCTAGAAGCTCTCTATTCAGATTAAAAATAATTTTCTTTCTCTATGAACAAAGTGAAATGACTTGATAGCCAAAGAAAAATACTGTGATTTATTATCTAGACAGTGTCCAGGAATTTCCTATTCTATCAGAACTTAAATATCCTAGTTAGTGCTTTATAAAAACAACTGTCTTGAAAAGTATACTTATTCTGGAAATACTGCTGTACAAGCACATTTTTAGAATTTTTTTTCAACTGTCTCATTACTAAAACAGCAGGCAAATATACACATATTACCTCTGCAAAAACTATTTAAAAAATTTTAAATAAGTAATAGGCAAAATATATATTGAATCAAACATTAAGACAGAGATGTCTTCTCTCCTAATGTTAGGTGTGCTACCACTGAGAGTATTTTAAAAGATGCCTTAGAATTTTCTTGGCAAAAAAAAAGCTTCAAAAATATTTCAAGAAATGTCAGTGCTTTTAGCTAAGCATATTTCTTGAAGACAAAACTTTTAAGAAAAAAAACAATGAACTGCTTTAACTTTTGATGTATCTGCTAACAAATAATAAAGGCAACTAATGGCCTTACCTCAAACATTTGTATTAGGTTTTCTCCCTCTAAATTTCACATAATCTCACAATCTTTGTTGTAAATAAAAGGGTACATTTTATTCACACAATCTCACAATTTCACACAATCTCACAATCTTTGTTGTAAATAAAAGGGTACATTTTATTCATGTTCTTTAACAGTTAATATCTTTCAACTTTATAATTACTAATTATTTTAATTTATATCTTTTTCATTATTTTTTTCTATTCTAACACCTTTTCAATTCTCTCACTCTAAGTATTGATTCTGAGAGTCTACATCTTATTCTATTTCATTACTGAGATTACCTTCTACTACTGGGTGCTAATAATAAAAACTTCTTTCCTATTATAAAAAATGAGACAAGCCAAAAAAAAAAAGACAAGCCATTTTACCTAACAAAGCAGTCTGGTATCCACTTTAAAACCCAATTTTTAAAAGTTACTTCAAAAACAAATATATAAAGCAACCAGGTCATAAATTACTTCCTATTTCTTTTATCTAGAAGGAACTTTCCTACCCTTACAGGAAACCACTATTCCTTTGAACTGCCTATATTAACAATGTATTACATGTTTACATAAATGTATTTTTTACTCTAGGCCATATGCTCTTTGGTGCATATGTTTGTGACGTATTTTATATTCCTAGTTACAGATAACAGAGCTTATAAAAAAACATTTGTGACGTATTTTATATTCCCAATGTTTATGATGTATTTTATCCTCCCAGTTATAGATAATAGAGTTCTGACAGATTGGAGGCACTCTTACACTTCTGCTGAAGGGTTTTGTGATAGAAAAATAAAGTTGGGCATTCTGTGGTTCCACAATGTCCATGGCATTTCCTAAGTTTTCAAGCGTAGTGGCAGCCTAAAACAAAAGTATGTAGTATAATTTTAAAATCAACTAAGGAAACAAGAACATAATATATAACATGTACACTAATAAACACTTAATATTTTAAGAAATCTTTTTTTACAAATACCCCTCTTCCAATACATCTTATGTTGTAAGATGTATAAGGTCTTTTAAAACAGTTCAATAATTATGTATAGAATTGAGTTTTCAAATGTGTTTCTTTAATATGTTATTGAATGGAAACTATGGAGTAAAGAAACCCATACTCAGTTAACTATACAGGTCAAATCCCCTCTCCAATAAGTAATTCATGAAGTGTATGAGCCATGCATGTGGCATACATATTTGCAAACATTAATGTTATATAAGGTCAGTACTTGAATTACCAAGATAGCCTGGTTTATACTTAGTTTAAGTAATTCCAATGCCTGGAAATTTACTGAAGAGTTGTTTCTGCAAAGATTCTTTTATTATTTCTGAAGTATTTATTAGGTACTGTCACATTAATAAATTTAACCAAAGTAAATACAACCTAAATCTATTATTTGTTTTATTAGTTTCTTTAAACTGATTTTTGGCATTCCATAATCCAGTACACCAAAGTGTTCACTACCAGAGGAAAATGTACCTAATTATAAGGTCCAGTGGGATTCACTATAATCGTATTTAACTTATGAAAACTCAATTTAAAAATATGTATCATATATATTATTGCATTGGAAGCTATTTTATTATTTTTAAAAAATTTTTATTGTGGTGATGTTGGTTTATTGTTGTTTGTATTTTGGCAGTATAGAATCTCCCCTTTGGATGATATGACTACAGTTGTTACCACCAGCAAAGCACCTATAGTTCACCCCCATAGTCTACTGTGTTCCCTCCCAACTTGGTGCTCACCCCTCCTTCTTACTGTCTGCTCTGAATACCTCAGTGCTACAATCAGTTTTCAAGCACTAGTTTTTGAGTTTGGCTTTATGCGACTCTTTGATTTCTGTATAATCCACATATAAGTGACACCATCTGGTCTTTCTCCTGCTGACTTATTTCACTCAGCACAATTCCTTCCAACTCCCTTTATTTTGCTGTAAAGGGCAGCAGCTTATCTTTATTGATAGCTGAATAGTATTCCATCCCATATGTATACTACATCTTGATACACCCTTCTGTTTTGAGGCACTTAGGTTATTTCCATAGTTTTGCTATTATAAACAGATGCAATGAATATGGGAATGCAAGTTCTTCCATGGGAAATTTATACTGCAAGTAATGATGTAAGGATTTTTCAAGAGCAATTTTAAATACATAATATTTTTGTTTAACTTATTGATTTTAGAAGCTCACTTCTTTGATAAGGTGTCTTTCTAGAAATCACCTAAAAATAAACAAACATTCTAAAAGAGCATTTCAAGGCTCTACTGTGTGTGTAACTAACCATATATTTAATACAAGAAACATAAAAAATATAATCCAACTTACCTTCTCTATATGCCCCTCCCTACACAAATAATAAAGAGCCATCATTCTTAGTGCTTCCACATTTTGATTATCTTGAAGTAGTAATCTGCAGAAAAATATTTCACTTAATGTTAAAATAAACTTACATATTTTCTTTTTTTTTTTAAGGCTTGAAAGTTTGGTTTGTTGAGCTGTATCCCTATGTCACTTTAACTAGTGAATCTTCTTTATGAATACTATCACTCATTAGTTAAATTATAAAGAATCTATGCATCTTAATTTTTAATACATTTAAAAAGAATGTGGGGCCGGGCATGTTGATGCATTCCTATAGGCGGCAGCCTAGGAGGCCGCGGCTGGGGCCACGGATTGTGGTTTGAGTCCCGCCAGGGGCACATAGCGAGACCTAGTCCCAAAAAAATAGCCGGGTTTGGTGGCGCAGACCTGTAATCCCAGTGAAGCTGAGGCTGGGGATTGCTTGAATCTGGCACCCCAGGCAACGTGAGCCTGCGGTTCCACAGGCAAAAATAGCGAGACCTAGTCTCAAAAAATAAAATAATATAAAATAAATAAATAAATAAATAAATAAATAAGGTAAAAAGAATATGTATAGATTTCACTAAATTCTGTACCAATCCTGAGTAAAATGTTAGCTATTTATACCCAACAGTTTATTAAAAGAATAATTCACCTTGAACCAGGTAAATTGTTTTATTTTTTTCTTTTTCCATTTATTTCTCACCTCCACCCACCCAACCAAGCAACTTTATTATAAGAATTCCAGGATTGTAAAAATAGGTTAAATAATAAAAATCTATTAATATAATTCAAAATATAAAAATAGACTGATAATGAGCCCTGCCTGCCAGCACGCAGTTACCCAGCAGTCTGCAGCTTGGGTGCCT
Source organism: Uropsilus gracilis (assembly GCA_004024945.1). NCBI lineage: Eukaryota > Metazoa > Chordata > Mammalia > Eulipotyphla > Talpidae > Uropsilus > Uropsilus gracilis. The sequence continues at coordinate 6,420 of PVHY01002083.1, read as the reverse complement.
GACCCTCGGAGCTCCCTTGTTAGTGGGGAGTGAGGGGGGGGGTCAGGCTTCTCGGGTGAGTCCCCCAGGAGAGGGGATGGGGTAGGGGTGCAGGCCCCACCCGCCAGTAAGTGGCTGCTGACCGGGCAGCCACTTACAGCCTGACTCGACTCGGCAGTGCCCTGTTGCCCCCAGGCCCTAATCCAAGGGTCTGGAAAGGCGAATAGCGGTCTGGCCGGGCCTGCCCCCGCATTGGGAGCTTCTGGTGCGGGCCAGCGGGGATGGGGAGGATAGGAAGGCCCCTTCCATTTCTCTCTTACACCAGCTAAACTCCAGAGTATCCAGAATATGCACAACCCCAACCCCAACATAGAACGGGTAAGGGACCATGCAAAAGTCCAGCCCACAGGCCTGAGCTGGACACAGCAGATGGACAACCAAGTGAACAAGTGCATGTAAGACCAGAAAAACAACTGTAGAGACATGATGACACCATGTGCACTTCTGTGCTGGCTGGGCCAAGACCCGGGTCTTCATTTTGGAGATATATTCAAAGAGAGCAACACACCTTCCCCTCATTACGGGAGAGGAGAGGATGACCAAAGAGGGGATGATAATGGGCCCCACATCAAAACTGCAAGCTGAAGCAGAGGAGATGATCTTCAAAGGCCATTCATAGATGCCTGAATTCACAGAGAAACTTTTTGACCAACACTGACTGGGGGTAAGACCCCCTAAATCTGACACCAGAGCCATAAGGAAAAGCAGCAAAGCAATGGAGATGGGATTAGAGAAGACTGCATGCAGCAAGAAAACATGGACAGATCACAAATGAATATAACCTGGCCACCCAACGCAAACTTAAGACTGAAAATCTAATATCAAGGTTCACCTGGACCCAACAACACAGTCTGTCACCCAGAGAAAAAACATTATCATTGTAAAGAGACTAATGGACTTCGCACAACTAATAAACAACAAAGAGTGGGGTTTGAGAGAATGGAAGGTGCACCAGAGGGAGGAGGGGGGGGGAACAAAAAACAGAGGTTGTAACCTAAAGAACAACAACAATAACAAAAAAAATTGACTGATAGGTTACAAAAACAAATTAGAAATATTGTGAGATAATATCCTACTGATAAGGACATAAAACAAACAGTAAGAAATATGTAAAAAGCTATAAAAATTCCTATCAAACTTTATTCAAGGACATTAGAGTTGGGGCAACATACTAGGTTTCTCATTGGAGATAGTGTGTTACATTTAAGTATCAATCCAGTTTTTCAACCCCTACTAAATATGTGCCTTCTACTATGTATCTGAGCAGTTGCTCCTACAAATACTGGTCTTGCCTGACCATTCATAAAAAGGAACACTTCCTCACCACTCCATACCTCATTTTACTGCCTTTGCTTTTCCCAAAAAAAAACTTTCAACTTTCTAACTTATTTGCTCTGATTATTATGATTCTCCTAATTTGAATATATGATTCATGAGGGTAAAGAGTATTTGTCTATTGCATAAAAGTGTCTTAAAATAGGTCCTGGGATATTTATGTAAATCAGTAAACCCACTTTTAAGAATAGTGCAATGTTATATTTTTCCTCAATTCTATCCCATTTGGAAGCATCACAACTAAAAAAATCTTATGATTAAAAAACAACAACATAATTAAAAAAAAAATTATCATCAGATCCAAAGATACTTGCATCATCTATTTTTTACTTAACCTCTGTGCGGTCTCAACTGTCTGGTCCCAATCTTGCAAGGCTAGTTGTAATTTCATTTTCTTTACAAAAGCAGGAAGGAAATTTGGAAAATTCATGATTATCTGGTTCACAGTCTCCAGAGCACCTGAGTAATTCTGACGCATCTCGAGGCATTGTGCCTAAAAGGAGAGAAAAAAGGGCCATCACACACTGATAGATACTTCAAGGTTCTCAACACAGGTATCTCAGCACAGGTAGAATAGTAGTAGTTAGCTTTTTCTATATTTTTGCTTTCTTACTTTTCTGTAAGTTATCATTTTTGTAATAAAAAACATATTTTTATAAAGAAAGATTAAAATATCACAGAAAATATATAAAAGTGACTGTTTAAGAATCTCTTAAATAAGAAATCATTTATTTTGTATTCAAATGCTATGATATTCAGAAAAATTAGTAAGTCTATCTAATACTTCCAAGTCAAAAAAAAGTAAAATTAAAAAAAGATAAGTAAAATTATGAGTATATATTTACTTTAAAAACAGATACTGAGGTACATTTGATCACCTATCAGATTTTTTAAAATTTACTTCTTAGATCTTTTGAAATAAGTTTAGTTCGGATATATATCAGCTAAAAATGAGCATTCAACCTTAATCTACCTATAGTATTATTTCAATATGTTGTTTTGCTGAAACAAAATTACAAAAGAAAGTTTGGTGTCCAGAAGGCATGAATGAGATTAACAAAAAGGTCTAAATTAAATATATCCACCTATTGACATCCCCCGACATCTACTTCTACCCCTATAAACTTCTCTTCATTCAGCTCTAGTCGCCTTGCGTCAAGGCTAAGTCCTGAACATACCTCATAGGTCTGAATTAATTACAACCTTTAGCTATAATATTTTCACTTGATGTGCCCAAAGTGCTTCACCCTTATTTCCCATAAGTCTTTGCTGAAATGTCCCTTTTTCTGACAACATCATTTAAAATTGTAAGTTCAGACCTCAGTTTGACTTTTCCTTTTCTGATTTATTTTCATATACTATGTCATATACTTAATCATTGCATTGTCTGACTCCATCAGTAGAATAAAAACAGGAAGCTTTATTTTACTCAAGGTGGTGCCGAATTTAGTGTGATGGTCTTAGGTGTCTTATAACAAGAACAATTTGGTGAACCACCATCATTTATAATTAAAACCAACTTCAGCCTTAGGAATTTGGAATAGCATACATTTCCCCACTTTACTGTTCTTTGTCCTATACAATTGCAAATCTTGCTTACAGTTCAGAGTTTATAATGTGAAAATTACTATCTTCTTGAGCTACTTCACTTTGTTAGGTTTCAAATATATTTTGACTATATTTTATAACATAAATTATTTACTCTAACTCCAACTCACCTTACCCAGCAGAGCAAAAATATCATTTCCATCTTGTAATACGTCTTCAAAATATCTTAGTGCCCTTTTAGGATAAGACTCTTTTCCTCTTGTAATATCAAGCCATGCTTTTAAAACCTGTCCCTGTAAAATAAATAATTCTAGTCATACTTTCATTTCTTTGAGAAGGAAGTAAAAACCACTAAAAAGACATAAACCTAAGGTGATTTTTTTAAAACAGTACTTTATCAAATAATTTTACAAATAATACAGTTTTGTGCAATAACATTGTTTTCTAATCACTGCTAGCCTGGAATACTGAAAACTATATTATGAATTCCAGCTATTATTATAGCACTTAATACTAACACTAAGAAACTTGTCAAATATTCCATTAATGTTAAATGACTATTGCTCCTACTTAAAGCTTTGCTGGTAAATTATTAGTAATAATTGTTAAATATACAACTCAAAATATAAATAAAAATCTGTTGCCTCTTTTTGAGGAAATGGGTCAAATAAACTACAATGAAAGAAACAGAGGTACCTATGAATTCAGTTTTATAACCTCAAATATATATCCTTGATATCTAACACCTCACTCTCTCCTACTATAATCCACCACTTTCCCCCACTATAATCAGTTGACAAGTCTCATAAGTATTTAAAAATTCTCAAACTCAAAGTACAATATTTTAGCCCAGGATCTCAAAATTTGCTGGAAAGTACTACCATTTTTTTCTTTCTGCATTCCAGTTTCTCTTCAGATCAGATGCTCTAAAGCACTGTTAAATTAATCTAAATTTGCATTCTAATAATCAGTCATGACCAAAAACCTCAATTTTCTCTCAAGTGAAATATAAATACTTGTACCTAGTAGTCAAGCTCCTACAATTTACCCCAACCCACCTTCCAAGTTTTTCTTCCACCTTCTTCTGATCTGTGTACACTGTGTTCCTGTCAAGTGTGAGTTCTTACTATACCCAGAAGCAGTATGACTCCTTGCTTTTCTCAGTCCCATCTATTATTTCCCATGTTGGGAGACTCTACTTCCCTTCATAGTCTTCAGTTGTTGAAACAGTATCTTTCTGGATTTAGCTCAAATGTGACTTCCTTCACTAACACTCAGATGTGATCTCTAAGTATTTAACATAGTACAGAGTATAAAGCAAGTAAAGAAAAAATACAAACAATTATTTTCCTGAGAACTTTAGTCACACCTGTCTCATATCATTTGTACATTTTCTCATAATAGTTGCTGGATATGTACTCATGTTGGATGATCCACTCAAGGCAGAAGTTTAAGTATTCCTTATCCTTGTGCTATTAATACCACAAATAATGGTGCCATATATCTAAAACAATTCAGAGTGGAATGTGGGAGGGAAGGGAAGAGGGGATGGGACAATCTTTTTAAGATATAATAAACAGCATGAAAACAAACAACCTTAGACAATCACAATTTTATATAAAAATAAAAAAGCTATTTACAAAGTGAGAATAGAGTGGGCAATAACAAAGAATTAAACAGCAGATCCTACTGAGTATGTAAACAATATTAGCTTCCCTTGATATTACTATTTCAAAGTAATAAAATCAACTACCTCTTTACTACCATTTGACATTTTTATCATTCTGTCAGCATATTCTTTTGCCTTATCATGGCGACCAAGGTGCCACAGAAATAAGCCTGCATGGTATAACACGTTTGGTCCTGCTCCTTTACGTTGTTCCTTCATCTTGGTATCTGATTCCAGAATAGCTTCTCTATCTAGGAAAGGGAAAAAAAAGGCATTAAATGAAAATTAAAATCTAGATCAAACGTTTCCCACAGGTTAGAACAGCACAGTCTAGTAGAAGTAAAACAGAAGTAACACACATAATTAAAATTTTGTGGTAGCCATATCAAAGAAGTAAAAAGAAGCAATTTAATTTTAATAAAATATATGTTTTAGGTCAACATATATAAATTATCAATTCAACACATAATTGACATGAATGTTATTAACAAAATATTTTGGTTTTTTTCTTCTTACTGAATCTCTAATATCTGGTATGTACTTTACATCTCAATTTAGATGATAAATTTTCTCTAGAAAGAGTTGATGTGTTATTTAGAGTTCACAAATTAGTGGAAAAAACAAATTTACACTTATTCCAAATCTAAATTTTCTAATAATTGGATCAAATATCAGTTTTACATTTAAATTTTCATGTTATCAAATTAAAAATCGAGTACTACAGTCAAACTAGATAGCTTAAGTTGTCAAAAGCCACATGCGTTAGCCATTATTGTACTATATAGTGCAGTACTATAGTTCATGTCATTCTCAAGTACTAAAGGTTCTGTATGCAAATATTTTTAACAATAATGATTCTGAAATTATATTATTATTATATTTTTACATCATTATATATCATTATTATTATATTATTATATTATTACTTAGGCTTATTCTGGACTGGTACTCAAAATCCCAATTCCTTAATCAAATTCTAAAGTATATAAACATTCAGGTTAGTATCGCAGGTCAGTGAAAAGGCAGTATAATTGCAGTTACTTACATATTTTAATACTGACTACTCCCTTAAATACTTCTAATAATTAGTCACTTCTAATAACTAATCACTTCTATTAAATCTATTGTATATGAATATGTGCATATTTCACTAATGTCAATTAGATCCAAATCCAAGTGGAATGAGTATCAGCTATGTAATGAAGGAAAAGTCCCATCAAAATTGAGGGTTATGACTACAGCAGTCTACCTTATAAATGACTGCTATGTGATCCTTTTAACTGTAACAATGCAAATTTAAATGTAAATGTGGAATTGCCAACTTATGAGTTTAAGAAATAAAATTATTTCTGGAATACTACATATTGCTTGGCAATAAGATTCCATCTGCTCCACCCCCAATCTAATCACCAGAACATTTTCAGAAGTTTTCATTAGAGTCAAAATACATTAAGAGAACTCATTAGGGCAGGAGCAGTCATTATACTAAATATCTTCAAATAGATCATACCTTTAGGGGTTATAAACACTACCAAAAAGCTTAAAATACAGAAGAGATAAGCTGTATTATAGCTATGTATTTACATACAACAAACTGTAAAGTTGGCCACTACAAAACTATCTATGTATTATCCTTTTTTTTTTTTTTGCTTGCCCTTAAACAATCCCTATGTATGAGTGAAACTCCTGCTATAGGATATAAAGTATATGAAAGTAATGTAAGACATATATTTTTCATGCATCACTTATTTATAATGTCAATATAAAACAAATATACTATCATCATCATCAAAAAAAAAAAACATAATGCAGTATGACCAGCCTGAATG
>PVHY01002082.1:81535-136200 GCA_004024945.1 Uropsilus gracilis | reverse complement strand
CTCCTCCTTCTCTTTTCCTTTCTCTTTCTCTCCTTGTCCTTACTCTGTTTCTTCTCCACCTTTCCTTTAGCCCTCATCTCTATCTCTTTTCTTATTGTCTCCACTTCAGTCTTCTTTCCTCTCTTCTCCCCCTCCCCTTCTTTACCTTTCACTTCCTGACTCGCTCATGCACACATGCAAGTGAGTGCACATGGGATAAGGAGATTTTTCACAGAACTTTGGTGTCCTCAGTAGGCTGGGGAGGTGGGCATTGAGCAGAGCCAGAAGAGGAAGACTGACTTACCTGCTCTTGGTCAACTGGGTCCCATTCCTCCCGGTCCCTTTCTCTGATCTTGCAGCCTGGATAGTTTACCTAGTTTCTTTTAAAGGGGTGCAATTTTGTTTTCCTTGACTTTTTCCTTGAATGAGTATAGAATCTGCTGTAAAAACTAAAGGAAGGTGGCTCTGCTGCTAATTAATGTGTTCCCCCTGTTAAACTTTTGGGGAAGTGAGGAGGAGGAGGGTAACTAAGAGGAGGGTAGAAGTCACCTGGAAAGGGAGCACTCACCGAAATGCTGATGTTATCTGATTAAGCAGGTCAGTGTGTTCTGCTTCAAACATTGTTAACAATGAGAGAGGAGTAGGAGTGCAGGTTTTGCAACCAGATACCTGGATAATGTGTAATAAATAGGAACACCGATGAGATGGCCTTTTATTATTTTTCTAATCTATGCTGTCAGGTTTCACTTATGAAATGGAGGAGAGATGAAGCAGACCTATTTCCCTATGGGGTCCTCAGCATGTCCTCCCCAGTGGGCCTAGGGTTACTCCTGCCCTTGAAGACTCCAAATTCAGACTGTGTTGACTAAGAATCTTCCTCAGTCCCATAATCATGGAAAGATGCATCCTGGAAAGCACACCAGATGATGTGTTAGGTGCTGGAGTTCTCTTCACTGCATCTGTTCTGTGTGATTCTGAGTAAACCACTTACTTTCCAAAGACTGGATTTTTTCTCGTATCTGGACTGAAGGAATTACACTAGATAAGTGGTTTTCAAATAACAATCCCTGCAATTCTAAGATTCATTGTAAATGTGTTTCTGGTCTTCTACACACAGAAATCTCTTGCCTGCCAAATAAAGAAGGTTGAGACTGCCAGAGTAAGCTGCCTGCTGTCTTTCATTTGTTCAGCGTGTCAGGGTGGAGCCAGGGACGATGTAGATTTCCTCTACAGAATGAAAATTGCTAAAATAGATTATGCTTTTTCTTCTATAACAAGGTATGCCAATCTGGTAAATAAAATTGCCCTCTGAGAATGAAATGACAAGTCAGTCTTTTCAGTAGAATTATGCAGTTATTTCAAAGCACCATCACATCAGGCCTTTATAATTTAAGTCTGACCTGACTGAGTAAATCCATAGAAAGGATGACCTGGTTCAGAGAAGAGATCCATCACATATGAAATCCTTGAAAAAAATATATGTTGGTGATTAGGAGGCTAAGCCCTGCCAGGTGCTTGGCCCCCATTCTAATGATATGTGTAGATGTATAGGTGTGTGTGCAAACATACCTGCACATGCATTTGTGTGTCTGTGAATTCATGTGGCTATTTTTGTCTGATGGTTTTACACCAGATCTTCCATGAGACTCAAGTATAGCATACATCACTTCTCCCTGATTCTGTGTCCATACAAGATATTGCTGATTCACTGTCTCTTTCCCACCAAGCCTACATGGGGTCTCATACTTCTCCACATGCCAGTCATGTGGATCTTAATGATGGATCAGAATTGCATATGAAATGAAATCTTTCTTTCATCTCAGAATTTAAACATTTGAATCATGTAAGTAACTCCTTTTGTTTAGATCTCTGACTCACCAGGCAACATAGTTTCCCATGGAGGTTACAGAAACAAAATGAAGGCAGGAGCGCCCAATCCTCTTGATAGTTATATCCTTTCACTACCTTTCTGTATGTCATTAATGCAGACATTAAGAATTCTGGCCCTCAAACAAATGATCTTCTTTCATATATGTGATGAAAAGTAAAATATCTTAATAGCTGATGTTCTAAAGTCTTTCAACTCAGAAACCTTGCGTCCCTCAGTGAGGAGCATTCTGAACCAACAGACTTCTCTAAATAACTTACTCATCCTCTCTGTCTAATATAACAGCGTGCACCTTTGTCCTTTCATATTTCTGTGATGACTTGTGCAAAACTCCAAATGGTGGACTCTGACAAGAGATATTTGCCATTTTCAGAGAAAATTGAAGTCAGAGGACAAGAATATTTAGAAGCATTTGTGAGACAATGTCCAGTCAACTTACAATAAACTGGGTGAGAATGTGGATGTCTGGAAACAAATCCATGCCTTCCTGCAGACCTTGTCTTGTGTTCAAACACACAGCATGATTCCTACACACCAGCAAACACAGGTCACCAGCAAACACAGGCCATCTAACTATAAACATCATTTTTTCTTGTCTGGTTCCTGAAATCATTAGAAAATAAAAGCTAAATTCTTACCAAATGACTTTTTTCACAATATGCCAGACACTAACTAAAAAACTACTTGTCCTTCAATCAGTTTCCCTATATTATCTGTTGAGTCAGTTAATTAGAAAACCACACTAGGGCCAAGGTAAGTTCACTCCCACATGTGAGTGAGTACTATAGTCCAGTCTGCACCCAAGATGCTTAAGTGAAAGACTAGACAATGACAACAGTCCTCTTGAAAAACTTAGATGTGGGCCCTGCCTGTAATGACCTCATATTTTTGTACAGAAAACTCCAGCAAATATGAAATTACCTGTGGAAAGGCCTAAGTACTCCCAAGATATTTGTCTTCTATATGAGCAATGAGATTATTTCATGTGTGATGGGCTGAATTGTGTTCCCCTCTCCCCCAGAAATGCATGTTGTTGAAGCCCACAGTACCTTACAATGTAACTGCATTTGGAGAAAGAGGTGATTACTAAGTGAAAAATGGACACTAGAGTAGGCTCTATATTATCTGACTGATGTTCTTATGGACACAAAGAGAGACATCAGGATGTATATACACCGAGGAAATGCCATGTGAAGACACAGAGAAAAGGTGACCCAACGCAAGCCAAGAAGAGGGGAATCAAACCTGCCAGCATTGGTGTTAGTTTCCAAAACTGTGATAAAACAAACTTCTGTTGTTTAAACTATTCAATCGATAATATTTGTTATGATCATTTGACCAGAAAATTAATATGTGGTCTGCTTCTCTTTCTTATTAAGTTGGCTTATACCAACCTCACAAAAGTGCTAGATCTCTAGGTTCATAGTTATGATAACTGAATGCTCAGAAAAATATTACCCATCACTCTTGGATTGAACTTTGCTCTTTAGTTTATTTATAATGGATTTAGAAATTTAGATTTTTCCATTCAGATACCACTATTTTTTTTCATCTTTCCATTCAGATACCTTCTGAGCTATATCTACACACAAATCTTGGAGGATTATAGGCTGAGAATCTTTCACTTTATAGAATGACAAGTTAGGGTTCATCTGTTCATCACAAAATGGGACAGACTGAACTCTACTCCAATTAAGGCTCATGTCTCCAATGAATTCATTTGAATTCATAAAATGATTTATCCCTGAGAAAAGACCAGTGATTATCTAAAGAAATGAACACAGCACCTGACATAGACGAGACTTACATCATACCATCAAGGACCTAAATTTTCTCTTTGGGAACTACATGTAGGAGAGGATAGAGACCACATCTTGTTTACCTATACATTCTTGACTCTCATTATTTGTGAGTAGCACAGGATTTTGCATAGAAAGATAACTCCAGTTTTAAAATAGTGAATGAAAGAGTCTGAGGAATGATCTCAACTGTTACAAATGTGACTTTCCTGGATATTTCAGTCATATTCATTGTAACACATCCATAGTGTCATTCTGGAAGTAGAATGCAAATATTATTGTTCTGATTTTTAAATAGGGTATCTTTTGATACATGTTAGGGAATCAAAAGTTGTCATTTTCAACCTATTCACAGGTTTCCTCTGATGAAATTTATCCAAGCGAAATAGGCTTGTTTATAACACTGGCCATTGAAACACTAAGGTCAAAGCAATCCTTTAAACCATGTGTAAAATTCTATCATGTCTTTGTGCAAAACCCTGCAAATGTCTCCCAAGATAATTCTGAGTAAAACTTCCATACTGCTTCCCATGATTTTCCTCCTGTCTTCTGTCCTCTAACTCACTCTGCTCCATCCACCCTGACCTTATTATTCCTCAAACAAGGGGCATGCTCCTACTTTAAGATATTTGATATCTTATCTTTAAGATCTTGATTTACAAATTGGTCCATTTTTCTTCTCCCACATATCTACTTGGGTAACTCCCTAACATCTTCTAATCCTTTGCTTAGATATCACCACCACAGTGAGAATCATCCTGAGCACCCATTACCACTTTCCTATTTCATATCCATTTAGGACCTAATTTCTTTTGCCAGAATCTATTCTTCCTTTTCTCCAGAGCATTTGTCATCTTCTAAAATGTTAGGTAACTTACTAATATTTTATTTACTGCCCATCTTCTTCCAAATATGGAATGTAAGTTCTATAAAGGTAGAGATATTTGTTCATTTTTCTGATGTATCTAGAACAGTGACTAGACCATAGAAGATGCTTAGTAACTATATATTTGATTTACCGAGTTCTTTCGCATAAACTAGATGTTTATATTTTCCAAGATTAGGAAAATTATTAAATTCAAGTTTTCTCATCAATAATCCACATCTCTCACAGTTTTCTGCTGTGTAGAAACCTAGAATATATAACCAACTTCTAGGTCTCAGATTCCATCAGAATCTTCATAATAAGTGGTCCCCTGGTACACATCAGAGAAAATGCTCCTCACAATATCAGCAGTGACTCCAATATTATCAGTGTCAAAACCAACAACCAGTTCCATCACAAAAGAGAGAAGTTTAGCAAATGGACTGCTTAGTAATAGAATTAAAACAAATACAGATTGATATTTTAAATGGTCTGTAGAAACTGTGCTTTATCCACCAAGAAGAACCAAAACTTTTGGAGGATTTTGAGATTCTTGAAAATAGCAAGGCTAATAAATTTTTAACACAGGCTGGGACACCTTTTAACTGTTGAATTTATTGCAGACAGAGATAATATCCTTATTTTCCTGGTCAACTTACTCATTAGTTTATTCCATGGTATCTAAAATTCAAACCAAATTGTTCTCCCCGAGGGAAGGGTTATTGATTATATATAAACAGATATTTCACATTATGACCCATCCCAGGGAAAAGCCTATCATGAATATAGCAGTTCTTTGTGCCTTTATTCTCTGGGACATACAGAGATGGGTTTTCTTATAACAAAACAAAACAAAACAAAACACCCTACCTCTATTAGATAGCTCATGAAGTTAAAGTCATTACTTTTCTCCCCCAGAAACCCTGCCTCCCTGATAAATGTGAACACCCAAAGACAAGACACAGAAGAGGCAGATATGGAGGAACAAGAGAAAAGGCATCATTCAGCAGTTACCTGCCACTATCTGTTTCTTCTTATTTCATTCTCAAAGAGACTCATACACTTTCTGTGCAGTTAAATAATTCATTCTTGAAATATGCATGAGAGAGCCTTACAAGCATTTCCAAACAGGAATTCTCCCCTCATTCCCTCCCTCTCTGTCCGTTTTTTTCTTAAGGTGTCCTCACTAAACAGTTGCTGTTCTAAGCAGAGAAACACAAGAGACACTGCTGGTGGGAATGCAAACTGGTCCAACCACTCTCGAAAGCTGTGTGGAGGGACCTCAAACTACTGAAAATGGAGCTATCACTTGATCCAGTGATCCCTCTTCTGAGAGTCTATCCAAATGATACAAAAACACTAATTTGAATGGAAACCTGTATTCCTATGTTTATTGCAGCACTGTTTATAATAACTAGGACATGGAAACAACCCAAATGCCCCCAAACTGACGAATGGATCAAAAAGCTGTCCATATTTACACAATGTAATATTATTTGACAATCAAAAAAGACAAACTCATGTCATTTGTGGCACATTGAATGGAGCTAGAAGAAATTATGGTAACAGAACCAAGTCAAAAAGAAAAAGATAAATACCAAATAGTCTCACTTATATGTAGGATATAGGGAACACAAACAAAAGGACAAGAAAAGTTAAAATTAATAAACTGATAATTGAAGCACATAGAAAGAGAAAGGGAGGGAGGGTGGGTAAATTCAGGGGAAGGATGAGCACAATTGAATAAGATAATGGCTCATGGGTGACATGATGGTGGGAGAAATTAAGGTATACAATAATGTAGTAATATATATATATATATAATCAATAATAAATAAATAAAGGAATAAAGTAATCAGGCCTCTGCCCCAGGATCTCCTCCTCTGACAGAAACAACTCCTCTACAGAGCAATAAATGTAAGGAAAGAGATGGGTCATAGCACCTGAGAAGCACAGAGGAAGAAGAGAACATGAATTAATTCTACCTGAACAAAGAGTATTGACAAACACTTTTCAGGGACGGTCCTATTTGAACTACACTTTAAAGTAATGAGCCAAATTTTGCTAGACAGAAAAGAAATTAAAGGCATCTGAACAAGTGCTTTTTTCAGAAAGCAGTCGTTGAAATTTGAGTTTCTTAGAGATTGTGTTCAGATGGCAACAAAATGACTGAGGAGTAGAGAAGTTAGTCAAAATGATTATTTAACCTTGGACAGATCAAAAGGGAAAGGATTGGGCTGATGTTTTTTCATATGTGCTGACAGTTGGAGTCTAGTAGAATAGAAACAAACATGAGCTGAATAATCCATACAAACTCATAATGATGCTGTTGACCCTCCCTACAGAATGATTAAATAGTGGAACATTCTGCCCTGCCTTCCATTTCCTATATGACACATATAGAAACAGTGGCAGGAGAAGATAAGCTTCAGGAAAGTGTGGTCTCTGGATCTGACATCAGTTGCAGAGATAAAGGAGGGTTGGAACTTTATTTCTTTCCCTGTTAAACAGATTCCAAGATCTAGAGTGAAAGAACCTTAAGTTCATGAACTGTTTCATCAAACAGATTGAGAGTTCAAGATGGAAGATGCTATAGATTAGTTTAGTCTTAAAGAGGATTAAAGATTCAGAGAAGCAGAAGTGACCTCCCACAGCATTCTAACCACTGTTTTCATTTACATGAAGAAAGCTGTGCCCCAGAAATTTGAATGAGGTCACACAAAGTTAGTGGCAAACACCAGATTAAAATAAATTTACTTTTACTTCTAAGGAATAGCTCTACTCAGAAAACTTTCCTTTACATGGCTTTTTCTACCTCATGGCTTTATTCAAATTCAAACTGCATTTCCATGGGGGAGAAGAAACAACCAGGAACAAATGAAGATGAAATGCTAATATTTAAAGATAATATTCCAGTGAAGTCAGGAACTTAAGGTAAAAACTCTGTTTTGGTCAAATTAACACTTGAAAATATCTCAATCAGACATCCCACTGAGAACAACAGACTCCCTGTCCATGTGACCAAGATAGTCATTTTTCTGATTTAGTATTGGAAGATATACTGCTTCTTAATTAAGCACAGATAAATGATCAATCAATGGCTGGATCTGTGCTAGATAAAAAAAATCTCTCATATCATCAAACCTGGGGTGGGTTAACTTCAGCTGTTGCAGGACCAAAAAGCTGCAACCCCACTTCTCCTAACCACACAGGAACCACACCACCTTCCTACTTCACTAGGTGGTTCCACTTTTTGCCCCAGTCAAATTTCACCTTTGCAAGATTTCCTGCAAAACCTATGTAGCGTCAGCCTTTCCCCTCTCTATGGTACTCATTACTCATAGTTTTAGATTCTGTTTCTATTATATCTCTATCAAAGTACTTGGAAATATTTCCACATAATCTGAGTGTATAGAGTGGCAGGCAGTTCTAAAGCAGCTCATGAATTTGGCATATAAAAAAAGGGGGGTCAAAAGTCCTGAATTTGAATGGGTATTAACAGAATCCTAGTCAAAACTCTATCCCATAGCTGTGGTTTATTTAAGAAATAAAAGGTTGAAGGGAGCACTATCTAAAAAGACAGAATTAATAGAAGTCAGTGAAGTTTAATAAAGCATCCCGGAGAATGGCAACAGTTTGAAACCCTATCACAGTAGGTCTGAAGAGATAGAGAAGAAATGATTACTAGCATTGTAGTGAAGGCCATGGACAGGAACTATGACTGCAATTAAAAACTTGACAACTACAGTTGAATTTAGTCTTGGAAGGAAGTTGTTGAGGGAATAAATACCCCAGTGTTGCCCTCTTATTATCCTCCAAACACTCACCTTTACCTCCCACACAATGAATCTAAAAGAAACCAGAAAGCAAGCTGTAGTCCATAGAACAGGGTAGAAAATGAGGGACAGTGAAGTTTGAGGGGCAAATGAATTTATCCAGCATAGGATCTAAGTTCAATCACTTTAGATAAGTCTCCTGTCTGACCCTCAGAATCTTTATTAGTAAAAATGAGTGGGTTGATTATTACAGTTTCCTTGTTAGCTCTCAGTAAAGACATCAATGATGCCATGATTCTATATAAAATAATACTCACATACTGACTTTTCAGATTTCTAGAGGCAGATGTTCTTTGTCTAGTATATAGCTGCTGCTATAAAATACTTCTTGAAACAGTATGTAGAATTAGAAATCCATGCCTTTGTAATATGATTCAGTGCTTAATAAATTTCTAAGGAAAGCAAGCTATTACTACTTATCATTTCTTTGTTTAAAAAAAAATGTTACCTTATGCATCCTTGTTTGTATGACATACTAATGTGTATACTGAAAAATTATTCAGTTCCCTTTCATAGAGAGGCCTGTGGTTGGCCCTTGCTCTCCATATGAACTCAGTCACCTTATCTGACCTCTGTGGTGCTCCCTTTAATCACTGTAAAAAGCAGAATGACCAAAGTATTCTGTTTTGCTAGGGGAGTCAGAAGGCAAACCTTTCCAGAAAGTGTTAGCATCCAGAGCTGGCAAGATTTTCTAAGAGAGATCCTGAGAAACATTGATGCCTCCCAGTCAAAACATGACATCTTCATAGGTGGCTGAAGAAGAGGACAACGGGTCAGATACATTTCCCTTTCAACCAACCTATGCTAAGTACCTGTGGGAACTGTTCCGGAGTGCTGGAAAACAGATAAGAGCAAACAAAACCCCAGCCCCAAAAGAAAGAAGAATTATGATTAGAAAACATGGACATTGAAACCTATAAATCTTTTATGTGGAAGATATATTTATATAATGAGAAGCAGAAATGAAGAATATAATATAGGATAATGAGACAGAATGACAGGGGACAGAGATCACTGAGTCAGGCTTAATATGAAACATATATTTCAAATATTTTGCTCCTTTTTTTCTGCATAAATGTAAAAATGTTCCCAAATTTCCAAGAACTTAGAAGATAGGGGCTGAAAGAACCAAATCAGTTCTTTGATTTGGTTGAACCAAATGGTCATTTTTAAAGAGTAAGAAATGTAATATTGCAAGCTACAAAGAATGAAATATTAGAAGTTGAATAAGTATTTATAATAACATATAAATGTTTGCAGAAAAGATTTCTATGAAAGTAAGGATTTACTCTTAAGTCCATGAGTACCTGGGAGTGAAGAATGGGATAGGAAAGAAGGTGCTAGACACCTGTAAGTGAACGAGACATTATATTAGGATGTTGAGAGAAAAAGAGACATGGGAACGGAAAAGCTGCCTTCTGTGAACAGTAAAATGTCATTTAATTTGAGGCTATATATATATGTCTTTATGTGTGAAATGCTGACTAGGCGAAGTGAATTCCATGATAGCTACCATTTCTACTATTGCTGCTCATTTAAAGATCTTTGAAATGTGTTTAAATTATTTAAATCATTTTCTATTAGTAACAAAATTAATGTGAGGGGTAGTGATCAACTGGAAAAGAAATCATTTTTAATGAGGTTACAAAAGAAATAACTCTTGTATATCACAACATGCCAAACTTATGTAGAATCTTGCTTCTTCTATGGTAGTGAGAACAATGCTGAGGCTAAATCTGTTATCCTTTTGCATTTTCAATTTAAGAAAATTGCTGCTATCTGGCAGATCTGGTACATCCATGATTCAGTGATGAGTTAGGTCAGAAAAGATACTCTGAAAAACAAAACAAAACAATAATTCCATAGAACACCACAAAAGCACAATCATGACTTAAGATCTTCAGACTCCATCTCTGATCTAAGTTCCATAAATTTCCATTGTCACAGACCAAAGATATAACATAAAAGGAGACTATTGCTCTAATACCTCACAAGACTTAACAGGATTAAAACATTAAGTCTCAGCAATAGGACTTCTTCAGCTCACCACAAAAATGAAAAAGTTGCCCCTATATTAGTAAGATATTTTAATGAAATTCCTGGAGATAATGTTAAAGTTCTCGAACTTGATGTCCTGCCAGGTGCGACAAGTGATCAATTAAATGCTTTCTCTGCTGTGAGTACAGCATACTAGTTGATAAGGTCATTAGAATGTCAGCTGGTGATGACATTACTATTGACTTCAGAAATGGAAAAGTCTACCAGTTCAGTCTTTTTTTTTTCTAGAAACTGATGACTAACTTCACCAACACATTGATGAGTATTGATTCTAATAGTACACTCATATAGACTATAAATAACACTTCTGAGGATTTTCCAGGTTCTGAAGAAAGTTGTTCTTGTAAAAATATTTTTATATTCATGAGATATAATAATTTGATGATTTAGTCAGAATATGATGTAAATAATATTTGTTAAATCCATGCTATTGGAGATGGATGTCTTCATATGAAAGAAGATTAAAGATATTTCAAACAACTCTTGATTAGAAGAAGAGTTTAAGAATTAAAAAGTCTTACTCATAACACTGGTTCTAGTTTTAAGTAAACTGTTTCCACAATTTTACACAATATTCTTTCTAAATTGAGGAGAAAATATCATATCTGAAGACTGTGTACTTTTCTGATTGTATGCAAAAGTCATAAATAATTCTGTATTTACTTTCATTTCAAGTTAAGAGAGTAGTGAAAGAACATCACTAACAGTGCTTTCACTCCGCTTTAGAGCTGATCTGCTGCTCAGAGATGAGTTACATAGAAACTGTCTAAACCACAAAACTTTGAGAGAGGTGAATCTAAATAGGGTCTATTTTTTTATGCTAAATTCATTTGGGAGAGAATTGTAAATGAAATCTTCTAGAGGAGTCACAAATCCCTTTCAAAATGCTGTTCCCTCTTTATCAAACAATGATCTATTTAATGAACAACATGTCCTTAAATTATAGTTTAACGAGAACTTGGCAGTTAAAAGGGCAAAGAAGAAAGTATCTAAAATGAGAAACTGAATATACTGGGGGATTTTTTTTTCCTCCGGTGTATATCAGTATCCGGTCTTGTTTTAAAAGGGTAAATTCATCCTCTGTATTGTATATAGCATGATGGAGAAACAAATTTCATCAAATAATAATTTTGGTGATGATAAAACAACTATCGTGAGCATTGAACTCTTAGTAATTCAAATGAAGTACTCAAAGACTTGGTTGCACATATCTGAGTAAACTCAACAAAGTGCACAACAATGGACCAAGCTGGCTTGATTTTGTGCTCCCCATAGCCACTGAAGCCTGGGAGAGTCTAAATAAAGCCTATATCAAAAAATACAATAAAAATAATTTACTGACACATCATTATGAAGTAAATAATAAAACTGAGAAAGCAAATATAGTAATAAATTTTATATATATATATATATATATGTTTAACTTCCCAAAAACACAATGATTCATTGAAAAATCATTTGTGTGTTTTGGGTTCAACATGACAACATTATTTTCTTGAAATTAACAGAATTTTTTACAACATTTTTGTTTACAGAAAATTGAAGATAATTCAGAGAGATACCATGGGTCCCCTTTCTCTCCATTTTATCTTATCCTCTTTTTATTAGCATCTTGTTTTAGTGTGATATATTCATTAGCAATTGGTGAGCCAATAATTGATAATTAACTAAAATCCATACTTTAGGGTTCATTTCTTGTGTTGTTCAATTCTATGTTTTATAAATTTTTAAATTATATTTCTCTTTAACTTTGCTCTTTAATAGAAAGAATAAAGTTTCATAAGTATGTACAATGAAATATAAGGGTTAAGCTAAATACATCCCTGGGGGGGAAATCCTTGTTTGTGCGTTTTGGGTCAGGAATTGCTCAGGAGTCTTGGTTAAGAATGGTGTAGAGGGCAGAGGGAAGAACCTGAGTGTTCTAAGAGACCCAGATTTTTAAGACAGAAACTACTTTGACCTCAGTCTTGAGCAACACTTCCTTGTGCATCTTTAAATCTTAGCAGTAAGGTGCATGCCTGATCCTTTAACTGTATCCCTTACACTGGGGATCCTGTCTTTGGAGTGTCTGCCGACCTCTGCTGTGGCCAAATGCAGCTAGTCAACCCTTCCAGCAATTGTACCATTATAGCAGACTCCAGAGTTCTCCTAATATGGCTCCAGGGACAACTCCAGCTTTGTTATGGCCTTTTTTCTCTGTCTACTGCTTGAATGATTCACGTTCTAGCCATATCTCAGTCCTTTGGCTCCTACCCAGCAGAGTGGAGGAGACACAGTTCCTTTGCTCAAGAAATTCGAAGTTGGGGTAGTAGCAGGGGACACAAAGGGGTGTTTTTTGATCCGCCTCCAGCCTCCAAGTATGTTCCATTTTGCAGTGTTGTCGCACACACTACTTTCAATTTTAATTTGCTTGCCAACAATTAAAAACTGGAAAATCTCACACAAAATAATGCTGATTTCCAGTTTCTCTTGAAAAGTTAGAAATAATCCTGCATGCATACTGCTAAGAATCAACTGGAAATGAGTGACAGCTGTCCTCCTGAGAACAGAACATTTGCGTCCAGGTTTACACAGCCCCTACTTTTCACCATGATATCATGGTTCCATCACTTGCTGTATGGACATCATCTACCCTTGTGGGTAGTTGAGTTAACAACGCTTGAAGCAGCTGGCGTTTTTGTGCTCCTGATGACCACAGAAGATTGGGAGCATCTAAAATAAAATCCTACACCAAATCCCAGCCCTCATTATCCACTCATAGGAGAAATTAACATCCAAAGATGGTCACACATGCCTTTATATGTGTGTGTGTGTGTGTGTTGTCTTGAACCCATGGACTCAAATGATCCCTAGCCTCAGTCTTCCAGGTAGCTGGGATTATAGGCATGCCTCCACACCTGATTCACGCATGCCTTTTTGTGTCGAGAAACTCCAAGGCCACATTTTTCTTTCTCATATACCTCCTGTTAAAAAAAAAAAATCCAGCTGGTTCCAAAAAAAAAAAATGCTTCTTTATGGGGAAAAAGCTCCTGATTACCACATCCAATATGCAGTCTAGAGGTGTTTATTTGGAGGTAGGTGTTTATCTGGTAGGTACAGATGAACCTAACCATGCTTGGATTCAGAGACGTAAGCTCCCGTAGGAAATACTTTGTTCCAAGGATTTCACAAGCATCTAATTCATTGACTTTATAAATTCTGATTTGTTCCTGAGAAAGGCTTCATCACTGAAAGTTCTATAAGCTCCTGGAGCAGGGGATTGGGTCATCACTTTGTTTCTCAGACTTACTGAAATATTGGAGAAAGTAGCAAAGACTCTTCCCCATTTCTGCCATCCTCATCCTAGAACTTTCTGCCACTAATCCCAGCATCATATGAAGCACATATTCTCTGCCAGCTGAATCTACTCTAGCCACGCCCAGAGGATCAGTCAATCCTTTCCTGTTCTGTCTGTACAGTAATAATCAAAGCATTAAAAAAGATCCAAATAACAGGTTAGTTTCAGAATCTGGTAATTGAGACAAATCAAAAGTCAAACCCTAGACCTGCTTATAGATTCTCTCCCAAGTTCTACAGAACTTAGACTTTATGAGGGGAATAGGAGGGTCTCTACTACATCTTTAAGACAGAGCTCCAACTGTTCATGCTCCAAAGGCAGCTTTTAGTGCACATAATTTAGTTTCCCTCTGCACTCTCAATGCTAGAATGGCACATAGCATGTTATAGACATTCAGGAAAGATCTGTGTAGTAAATGAACCACCCTTGTCTTCAGTAAGTCCATTGCCTTACTTGCCCCATATCTGTGGCTTCTGATTGTTCCCTAATACTCTACCTTTAGCATCTTTGACTTATAGGCCCCTTCAAGAGTGAGCTCCTCAACTTCTGGATCCTTTGTTACCTTTGCTATAATAATTCATGAATATTTTTGCATCAGTTTTTTGATAGTTCATATTATTCCAGGCAAATGAAAAGAGCTTGATTGGTCAAGTCACTTGACTGTTTCTAATCTGATGATGGGTAAGTCTTAAAATCTCCCTGGGTTTCCTGTGAAAAATGGGTTGTGTGAGTCAAGTGTGGGAAATGGGTGTAATATCTCTTTTTTGTCATTTAGGAATATGCAAAAAGTTCTGGGAAATCTTGCAGTAAAGAAAACCTATTCAATATTATTTAAATGTAGCACTTCCCAACATTCTTTTGATTAAAAATTCTCTTTATAATATCTATTGACATATATGATATTAGGATTTCAGGGAATAAGTTTTGGGAATTTCTGGAGTGGAGACTTAGAGTCTGTTTCAGACTAAGTTAGCTGATTAAATTCATTTATACTAAGGTCAAAGATGTGGACACTTCAACACCAAATGAGGGATATAAAATTCAGAGATTGACAGATCAGAGAGCATTCTTCCCAGGGAGACTGTAGTGTCCGTCTTTGGTAATTTCCCTTTGTTGGTGTTATTTTATGGTCTGTCATTTATCACCAATTAATGAGACCAAGTAGAGTCAAACTCTCCATATTTCTTATAGGGAGGATCCAATTTGGATTGGAGGTGGGGGATGGGGGACAGCTGCAGCTTTTTATCTTTTGGTGACAACAAGCAGTTGTGTTCCTTCTTGGGCAGTCACCGGGTTCATGAATAGTGCCACAGTCTTTTTAAGTCAGTACTGCTCTTTTGATCTACAAGTTCATATGACTCCACCATGGACAAGGCCTCTGTCCCATTCTCTGCAGCAGTCTCCCCTTCACCCCCCCTCCACCCTGTGTTTGTCTCTTTACTTGCAAGGGTTCAGGCTCCCCGCCAGAACAAAAACAGTGAGTTGTCCAATTCAGATAAATAAAGAAAAACACCCCCCTGACCAATTTGATGCCCAGTTGCTGTGAGGGAACTATACTAAACCATCTAATTGAACAAGTGCAGCTTTTAGATAAATGAAAAATTATTTAACTAAATCTATTCTTCAAAACTTGTGACTGTTCCACATGGGTAGTTGTCATGCTGCCATAGAGATGGAATTTAAGTAGAGAATTGGAGGGATTTTAGTCTGCCTGATAGTCTTCTTCCCAGCATCACCTTGAGATTTTGTGTAAAACTTTTTCCAAGGGACACTATAAATGAAACACAACTACCAATATAAAGAGTTAAACAATGAGCTTGGATTTATTTTAGAATAAGTTGTTCTCTCAGAATCTACCCATCTTGAATAATTTTGATGTGTATTACCTTTGTAAGTTATTAGGAAAACCCAGGCCGCTTGCCAATCTAGCTGGGGTGAGAAGGAGACTCCACTGATGTTGTCTCTATCAAAGAGAACAAGAACTTTGGTATTCTCTGACCAAAGATATCCTTCCTCCCCCTGTCTAGATGTCTACTTGGCTCTTTACAAAACAAGTCCCACCCATAAGTAAAGATGACCAAATACATCTCCTCCTCCCACTGACAAAAATTCCCATTTTTAGGGTCACTCTAAGGATTCAATTATCAACCCCAAAAGATACCAATAAAGATGCAGTGATCAAAAATGAACTCTCCATTATTTTCTAACAGTCCTGCTTTATATCTTTCCTTTACTCTGCTCCATCCCCCTTAAATCTCCTGACTATTCCAATATTCCTGGCACACAACCAACTCAGGGTTTTTGGTGTGTCCTCCAATTAGAATGGCCCCCCCTTAATAGACACATGGCTCACTCTCTCCTTCAGGTCTTCACTCAGCTGTCACTTTCCCAATGAGGCTGTCCTAAGGTCCCTATCTAAATCAGCAACTTACCTACCCAGCAACTCCAAGACTCCTTCCTTGCTTTATTTTCTCTATAACACTACAACTGTCTAACAGATCTTTTGTTCATTTATTTTATGCCAATTTTTCTGGCTAAAGAGGACATGAATTTACAATAGAATGTGGGTGGACATAGTAGGCATTCAATGACTGTTAAATGAATGAATGAATGATAAATTGCCTTGCTAACTGCCACATAACAGAGATCAGAACTCGGAGACCAGGGACATTTGGCTTGGTATGTTTTGACTGCGACTCGAGGGAATAGCTCCAGGAGAAAATCTGGACTCGGAGAGTTCTATGAACTGTGTTAGCAAGCAAGAAATGAGCAAGATACGCATTTCTCACATCTTAAGACTAATACATGGAGATGTTTTAAGCATTTCCCAAGTCCTTCCTGCTATCTGAAAGCTTTTTCTCAACATCATAAACTTACCACCATGATTTCTACTAACTATTAGCATCCCTATTTCTCCAGGAACAGCCAACACTGAATATTTTCATAAAAAGCAGACCCCAATTTACTTAAACGCAGGCATAGATGAAGATCAAACATTCCACATAAACCAACAATTTCACTTCAATTAGCAGCATCTCTATTCTCCCCCAGTCTCCATATTAAGGTCATCTTCCAGTCTCTCTCTATCCAACTAATTGCCAGGGCATGACAATTTTATTTCCAAAATGTCTCTTGCATTTTTACCTCTCCTTCATTCTCATCCCCACAGTCCTAAACCATCCCTCATTAGCTCTTAACTGTCTATTATAATAGCCACCTACTGGTTTCCTCTCTAGTTTCTTCCACCTCCATCCCAGGTTCTGAACAGTTGCCATAACAGTTTTCCAAAGAACAAATGGGAGTCACTCTCACTATTCTTACAAAATACAGATGGCTCCCCAATGCCCATAAGGTGAATGCTTTAATCTATCTTCCAGGCTTTCCACCCACTGACTCTAAACAATCTCTCCACTAACCTATCTACTTGGTACCCAAACATTTCTTGTCCCTAAAAGAAAACATGCTTTGCCCTGTTCACATCTTGGGTTTTTTTTTTTTCCCTCCCCCTTCTTCATACCCCTTTCTAACCATATGTTCTTACTTCCTATCTATGTCTATCGAAATTCTGTTCGAAGTTCCCTCAAGGTCCATTTGTTGATTGATTTTTTCATTTATTCAGTCAGTCTGAAAAGAGTTTGGAAAAGTTGAAACCTTTCTCTTCCCCAGATACCCTATGTCAGACATGATCTTGCCTCTGGATATCTCCTGTGGATTTATCACATGCTCTTTTGGTTGAGGTTATTATTCGCATATATAAATATATATATTTGATGATTTCACCAGCCAGTCTCATTTTATGGCCCCTGAGGGCAGAGAATGTGTGCTCTTAGTTTTTTCCAAGTGCACACTACAACTATGTTCAGCGAAGATGCCAACACCTACTTGAGGATGCTGAAAAGCAGTACATTTCACTTGTCCTCTAAGGGTCACTATAATCCTTCCAAGTTTGTGTTATCAATTATAATTGCTAAACCATCACCCAGAAGTAGTTCCTTGTTTCCCATCCCCATAGTCAGCTCACAGTCCTCAAAGTGGCCGGTTGTTATTCAAAGTTCAGTGAGCTAGAAACTCAGGGTGGAAAATAAATGTTACACAACTTCCTCCAAGATGAATTTTAAAAAGGAAATCATCAGGGTGAGAAGAACAAAGACTTGATTTACCAGTTGAGGCTGTTATACTAGGTCCAGACCCATAATTCATCTCCCTGATGCCCTGTGGCACACACCTGGATAGCCTAGGTAACTTGTTTTTCAGACAGGCAATTGATAGCATGTAAAACAAATCTAGAATTAGTGGTGTAGTAGAGAAAATAAAGATAAGGATTAAAAATGAAATCAGAGAAGGAAGGAAGAAGAAAGGAAAAGAGCAAATGGGCTAAGGAGGGAGGAAGTGAAGAAGGGAGAAAGAGAGAGGAATGGAGGGAGGAAGAAAAGGAGGGACGAATGGGGGGTGTGATTTAGTTTCATCTTGCCAGGCAAGATGTTGTAAAAGGAAGTGAGCAGAAAGATATTTATAATATGCCAATGAGTAGCCAATAATAATGAGTTTCATTCTAACTCATCACAATTGTCTATGATGGCCTGGCCATTCAGTGTGCACCTGTCTCTTCATCAGTACAGTCTTCCTACACTTGCCAGTTTACATGTTCTCTCTTGTTTTGACTGTGAACTCTTATTAGAGGAAGAAACATATCCCTTTATCTCTGCCACCTTGGTACTAAGCACAGCATTTGGTATGTGCTGGACTCAATATATGTGTATCCATCATGACAATGTGAAGCTGTGTGTTGAAACCTCCATTACCAGCATGCCACATTGTGTTTTCTGTTCTCACCAAGTACCTGTCCAATTATTTGTTTCTTTCAATTGACTCATGCCTTTGAAAAAATGCTTGCCATTCTTGGCAATCATGTCCATGAAATTGCATAGATTGATGACCAGGTTATAGTTTTCCTAATACATATTAAAATAAATAGATAACTGTTAAAATAAACAGTAACATCAAGTATCATCTAAATCTGTACACCTGTGGTAATCTCTTTTACAAGTGATTAGGCTTTATTCCCTAAAACTGAAGAATGATGAATTGTGTCAATTCTGTATGTTAGGTCCTGCACACACTCACTGATGATAGTTTTCTACAGAAGAAAGTTAACATTCTGTTTAAATACTTGTATGTACCAATTGTTTAATATGTGGGGCACAATTTGTAGCTACAAGAAAGGGAGTTGTCTTATCAACTCTCCAGATAGTGTGGTTAGATAGATTCTAATCTCTTGAGGAGGTGTTTGACTGTTTTGACAATCAGAGATAAAGGTTTTCTCAAATTGTGGCCCTCTTCTCATCCCTTACTCCAATGTCTCTCACAATTCTAAATAGCCTTCCTAGGAAATGTCTCTTTAAAAACTCTCTGGAAAATAAACAAATGAAATACATAAGCAGATAATACATACAGAGGACCATTAGTAAATAAGATGTGGGGAGATAGGCAAACTCCCTGGTAATAAAGTGCACACTCAAGTTACATATAATAGATCATTTTAGGGTTATTTAATGAGAAGGGCTTTTAAAAAATAAAGCTTAGAGCAAGTGAAGTAAAATTGGTTTTTTGCTACTTTGCCTACAGCTATATAATGCATGGTAACTGTAAACTGGCCAGAAATTTCCACCACTTGGCAATGAGAATCAAGGGTTCACAATTATGATGAATCCTTGAGTCACTGATAATTCTGTTTCTAGGAATTTAGTGCATAGAAAATATTCATTACTATATTGTATATCCTAATCCAAGTGAAAAGAAGGAAAGACCAGAACACCAATGATAAAGATAGTGGGTAAAACCGGTTGTCTGTATCTGTTCTCTGAGTGATCACACATCCACTATTGGGTTTTTGAAACATTTTATGGCATGGAAAATGCACTGGGTATATTTGAAAATAAAATCTGATGTTGATGGTAAACACATAAAAATGAAGTCATGGGAGAGAACCTGTGAGGAATGCCGGAGTTCCTGGAGGGGCAGGTGAGCATCATGGGACATCATGGTGAAGTGCACGACCTCTGGTATCAGATTTTTGGCATTTGCAGCTTGACTCTGCTGCTTATTAGTTTTGTGACCTTGGGCAAGTTGCTTAACTTCCCTTAGACTTAGCAAAATGAAATAGCTACCTCGGTGTGTTGCTGTGAGGATTAAGATAATTTATGTAAAAATATCCAGGGCTGGCACATAATGGCACTGACTAAATTAGTTATCCTACATACATACATATATATACATATGTGTGTGTGCAAATACCTAATATGCTGGCAGATAATGGGGAAATTTTATCTCTTTTGTTTTCTACAAAATGTATATATTATTTCTAATTTTTAAAAAGGTGACCACTGTGCGTGTCTTGGTTGGTCACGCCAATAGCAGGCTACTCTAAGAGGATGCTAATCACTCTCCCTGGCTTTTCCCCCTCTCAATCATTTCACAATAAAGATTTGATCTTGTCACACCTGACTTCAGCACCTTCAGTGGGTTCCTATTGCTTTCAAGATAAAGTTCAACATCTTTATTCAGTGATTTTCGTTCTCTGGCTCTAACCTAAAGCCTCATTCCTTGTGATTCATCTCTTTCTAAAACACTCTACCTCCCCCTCCCAAATATTCACAGGACAGCCACTTTCAGAATCCTGGATTCTATGCAATGTAACATAGCAGTTCACAAATTTCAGTTTCCTTTAAAATAGTGACTTGTGTCTTACACCCACAAGGATGCAGACCCAAATGTCTAGAGTGAAGTGAAAATGTCACTGCAGTGAACCTGCAAGATTCTGGGTTCAGGTTCTAGGAGCTCCTCTGAGAAACATTCCAGTCTTTCCTTTACCTGGTAGGCTAGTTTTCCTATCTGGTAGACAGGTCTGTACCCTAGCAGACACAGCTAAAAGATTCACTATGTTTTCCTGCCTTCTACTAATAAAGATGGTCTTGAATCTTTTTACTTCCATAGTATCTTATCCAAACTTCTACTAAGACTTACTTTTTCCCTTCTCTAGCCATCTGCCCCTCTGAACCATGAGCTCTTAGGTTTCAGGAATATATCCCAATTATCCTTGATAACAGATACATAACTGACACAGATGTCTATGAGTCGTATTTATGTATTCACTCATTGGCATTAAGCATGGCAATTCCAAGTGCAATAAGTTCTAGATCATTTGTAATTGCTAAAATTGACCTTACTGATAATTGGCTCTGCTCATTTACCTCCCAGGCAGTGTAAATCATCACCCTCTCTCACAGGAACAATGTAGCATGGCAACCACAAATCTAGGATGTTCTGGGAGAGAGAGTGGACCTTAGTGAGACACCATCATATTGAACATGAATGGCATATGGACTTCAGTCTAAAAGAAGATAGCTGACCTTGACTGACCTAGTCTGCGGGCAGGCAATTGTGTTATGCTCAGATCCCAACATTCTTGCCGCAGGCTTTCCTGTTTAAATGGTAAATAACATGATGTTTCCTCACATGGGTCCTGACTATAGGCCACCTTGGTGGATTAGAACTCCACCCACTGTGTGAGCCTAGAGTTGTTCTGCCACATCTCTGTGCTTCAGCTTCCACATATGTAAAATGGAGTTAATGATAGAACCTAATTCAGACTTTTTGTGAAAAAATAAGTGAACTAAAATATATGCAATCTTCAGAGTTATATTGGGTACATAGTAACTGCTCAATAAATGATAGTTAATTTATCTATGTTATAACATGGATTCAATGCACACTTTAGATTAAAAGTTTTGCTCTGGATTTTTCTTCAAAGACATGCTTAAATGTTCTTTAGTCTTCTTGTCCTCACTTAACTTCATCCTTGGGGATCTGATACATTAACCACCAAATTGGCTTCAACTCTATAGTTTAAAAACTACTATAATATCAAGCTAATAGAGTCTCCATTTCATGTATTAGATATTGGTATGAAGTTGGAAAATATAACAAAAGAACAATGTAAGATTAGAACATTAAGTGAGATTATTACTATATTAAGCACCACCAAAATGATAAAATGAGAAAGACTTTGAAAAAATAACTGGTAAGTAACAAAGTCATAGTTATTCAAAAGTGGTAGCAATATGTTGCATGCAAGGATGTCTCCTTCCTTCTAACCCTTTGAGAAAAATGAGATATGTCAGCTATCAGGGTTAAAAGCCTATTGTGGGTCACCCTCGTGAGCACTTTGTATAAATTTTCTACTTTAACACTCATTTGCAATCACAATTATTCTGATTTTACAGAAAGTAGAAAATAGTTTCAGTACTAATAATAGCATGTCATCCAGCTCTGAGAAGGCTCCAAAACTCAGGAGTTTTATGTTTTACCCCACAGATTCCTTGTTGCTCCCAATTTTATCTCTTGTAAACTACATAATGGTGTTTCATAGCCTATAGATGAGCGGCAAATACTTAAATAAAGACAACTTCTAACCCAAGCTCTGCAGTCCCCAAAGCCTGGGAGAAGGAAAAGCTTCCATGACCCCCATATCGAAGCCCTAACCTCCAGAACCTCAGAATGTGATGTTATGTAGAAGTAGGGTCATTGAAGATGTAATTAGTCAAGTTGAGAGAAACACTGACTGCATTAAGGTGCACCTCAATTCAATAAGACTAGTATCCTTAGAGGGAGAAGAGATACTGAGCAGAAATACACACAAGCATTACCAATGCAAGCTAGAAACCCACATAATGCCAAGTATTGCCAACCATGCCCAGAAGCTAGGAAGTGGCAAGAAAGGGTTCTACTCTGTAAATTTCAGAGGGAGTGCAGCCCCGACAACTTGATTAGACTTCTGTTCTCCAGAAAACTTGTGAGACAACACATTTCTGTTATTTGAAGCCACCTAGTTTGTAGTACTTTGTTCTAGCAACCATATATAAACTAACATGTCCCCCAGCTCCCTTTAGATGGAAAATGGGAAAATGTTTTTTGCCTCCCATGATAATAATCAGAAGACATCTTTTTTTTTTCTTGTATATAACACATTAGCCCCCAAGAGTAGATGGCTGTTGTCATTATGATTTGTAATGGTAATTGGACAATAGTTTCATGGGGGACACTGTTGGTTTCTCCCCAACTGCCATCTATTTCCACTTCTGCTAACATATCTCTATTTTACTCAAGTATTAGTCCTACATCCTTCATAGGGACCTTTTGTTCAGTAACCACACAGACTTTATACATTTGAAAGATGTTGTATTTGTCAAACTGAATTAGCTGCTTTCATCCCATTTTGTTAGTGACACTATTTTAAAGTTCAGGAATCTAGTAGGTTTTACCATCCTAGAACAAATGGGGCTTCCACATCCTACCTGTCAGAATGAAAGGATGGAGTGAATAATTCATCCACCAACTCAAAATTTAATAAGGTTGGTGGCTTTTGCTGACATAATTACCAGCACGTACTAACAGATCAAAACGACAGCATCAATGGCAAGCCCACAGAGTTGTAGGTAGTCATCTACATGCTGATATTTTCCTCACCTCTCTCAAAACAAACTGATGGAGGGGCACATTTTTAAAGGGCTTCTGTATTATTTTTTGTTTGTTTGTTTGAGACTAGGTCTCACTATTTTTTCCTGTGGAACCATAGGCTCACATTGCCCTGGGGTACCACTGACTCAAGCAATCCCCAACCTCAGCTTCCCAGGTAGCTGGGATTATAGGCGTGCACCACCACACTGAGCTTTTTTTTTTTTTTTTTTTTTTTTTTTGGAACTAGGTCTCATTATGTGCTCCCAGCAGGACTCAAACCACGAGTAGTGGCCCTGACAGTGACTTCCTAGGCTGCCGCTTACAGGCATGCACCACCATGCCCGGCAGAGTTTCCTTATTCAAACTGAACTTGATACTTTTATTTTTTTTAACACCTTGCTTTTACATACTGTATTATTTCATTTATATAAAATTCAAATAGAGGCAAACAAAGGTTGGGAGGGGGAGAGAGGGAGTATCAGGGGTGCTGGCCACACAAGTGTGTTCATTGTGATTTGTGTACTTTTCTGTATCAATGATTTTTTGAAAAAAAGATTATATTTTGACTCCAACTAATTCCAATGTCCTTTTCTCCATAATACTGTTCCCTTTCAAGTTCATTATAAAACAACTTTTCTTGGAGAAGTGACTTAATAAAGAATGGTAGTTGAATCCCAACTACCAAGGTCCCATCTGCCTCCCCTTCCCTGGCCACTGAGTCACCATATTTTAGGAGTTAACAGTCACTTCCTAATTCACTTGTTAAAAACATTTTTTCCTAATTTTATTTCTGAAAAATATTCTTAATAAAGAAGTCTGCCTACTTCATATGACTTAAAGTCTGTTTTCCTATGAATTATAGTCTTTGAATATACAGCGTCTATCTTACATAATGCCCCCATCACACCTCATTGCCTCTAGCTGAATTTATTAAACTGATCATTTACGTGAGCAAATGCATCGCTTTCAAAACCAAGCAATAAGCAAATGACTAACTGCTTTCCCATCTGCTCACATTCTGCATTGGCTTCCAGGAGTGTTTACCTAATATGTCTAAAGTAGTTGTGAATAAACAAAATACAGTTTTCAGAAGAACTTCTCGGAAACTGCTCATTACACATTACATCACATGACACTTCCATCTTAGTCTAAGAAAAAACAAAACAAACCTTAAAAAGTGCATCTACAGATAAATCCCACTGATTCTAAATGTCATCATGCTTACCTGTGACAGCAAGGACATGTAAAGTAGTGACAGAATACATTTGCAATATGTCATGTAATACTTCTGATTTCTTTTGAAATTTTTGGTCAAAGATCAAAATATACCAAGTTTCCCTGCTTTTGTCATTGAGGACCTCTTTTGTAAAGAAAAGTTCACCCCTTTGGTAAACACTAGCTACTAAATCTAAACTTTGTGGCTGATCTTAAGATATAAATATATATATATATAGAGAGAGAGAGAGAGAAAGAGAGAGACACTTTGAACTATACCTTATATATATATTATTTATATATATCTGATACATACATATATATTTCAAGGGTTAAATTTACCAAGGAGATATGAAAGAAGACCAACAAAGCAGACAGTGAAAATTACTGAAATAGAAGAACTGACAGGTTCAGGATTCAGAAGGAGGTAACATGAGGAAATGATGGGAATGGAAAGAATGACATGAGGAGGAAGGACAGTCACTCTACACAGAGGAAGCCATATTAGGACCTGAAGAAGAATAAGGAGGATAATGTAAGGAAATATTAGAATATAGCCATTAAACAATTTCTCTTTCACTGTCTCCACCTCAAGCCTCCACTGAGTAATCTGCCCTCCTAGACAAGGAGGTTATGTTTTTAAAGTCTAGCTTTCTGAGTTATAATTACTTAGATTGACATTCACCATTTTAAGATGTACCATTCAAGGAGTTGTGACAAATGTTTGCTGTCATTTAATCTCCAGAGTCAGTCTTGGGAAAGTGAACTTGAGGGAAAAGGGTTTGCTGTTTGGCAGTTCCTCAAAAAATTAAACATAAAATTACCATATGACTCAGCAATTCCACTTCTAAATTTAGACCCCAAAAATTGAAAGCAGGAATTAAGATACTTGTGCACCCATGTTCATAGCAGCATTAGTCACAAAAGCCGAAAGGCGGAAATAATTCAAACATCCATAAATGGATAAACAAAATGTGGTATATACATATAATGTGAGATTTTTTTCAGCCATAAAAAGGAATGAAGTTCTGATACATATTATAACATGGATGGACCTTGAAAAAATATTTTGTTAAGTGAAATAAGTCAGATACCAAATAAAGCAGAGATTATATGTTTTCGTTATATGCAGTACTTAGAATAAGCAATTTCACAAAAACAAAGTAGAATAGAAAGTGTCACAGAATGGCCACTCCCATATAATCTCAAATATATGTGAAATCTAAAAAATTCAATTCATAAAACAGAATGCAGATTGGTGGCTGCCAGGGACAGTGAGGGTTGATGAGGAGAGAAGGACAAAGGTGGTCAAAAGTTGCAACCCTCCAGCTATTAGATAAATAAATCCTGGGGAGGTACAGCATGGTGGCTTCAATTAAGGACACCGTATCCCACTGTATTTAAAGGTTGTTGAAAGAGTAGATCTTAATGTTCTCAGCACAAGGGAAGAAATGATAACTATATATAGTGATGGATATTAATTAAAATTATTGTGACAATCATTTTTGTAATATATAAAAACATCAAATCATTATGCTGTACATTTTAAACTTACACAATGTGAGTGTGTGGGATGGTGGGGGGGGGGCACCAAGAAAGTACCAGAGCCTGGGAGGAGGAGATAATGAGAATTATTGCTTAATCATCAGGTTTCGATTTCCAGCAACAAAAACCATTTTTGCAAAAAGATTGTGGTGATGGTGACACAAAACTGATTGTATTTAAGGCCACTGAACTGTACGCTTAAAAAAATTGGTTAAGATGGTAAATTTCATGTGTGTACAATTTTACTAATTTTAATGTTTTTTTGTTTATTTGTTTGTTTTTTGAGAGTAGGTCTCGTTATTTTTCCCTGTGGAACCACAGGCTCACATTGCCCAGGGTACCACAGACTCAAGCAATCCCCAGCATCAGCTTCCCAGGTAGCTGAGATTACAGGTGCATGCCACCATGCCCAGCTAATTTTATTTGGAACTAGATCTCGTTACGTTGCCCCCAGCAGGACTCAAACCACTATCCCTGTCCCTGGCCGTGGCTTCCTAGGCTGCCACTTACAGGCATGCACCACCATGCCTGGCTAATTTTAATGTTTTTTTTAAATGAGTTGGTTTTATTTCTAAGGATTACAGGTAATTCTGTGTCTGGCTAAGTACTGCAAACATACAATGATGAGAATAAATACAACACTGTAAATATATGAAATAAAATGAAAATAGATTGAAGAACCCTGCTAGTTGGGAGAAGCGAGAAAGTAAAGGCAGGGTGACTGAATATGAGGCTGCAGTGGTGGTTCTGGTATTACCTGAGTAAGAGTACTAGCAGAGGGAGAGGGGAGATGGCATTCACTCAAGAGGCAGAGAGACCTCAGAAGTGAAGGAACTGTGGCAGAAAGAAAAGCAGAAAATGCTAAGTGGGGAAAAAATTAGGACCTTTGTGGGCAGTCTTGCCTTGGAGAGCCCTTTCCTGCATTAAAAGGAAAATTATAATTACATTTTATGATTGCTCTGGTTCAAGGATGAGTGTGTCAGTATTACAGATTAAAAACATGTTTTATCCTACAAGTACATTTTTCCTTCCAAATTTAGAAAAAATTAAAGCATTTTTGTGAGCCCCTAAACACACAACAATAGGCCTTAGGCACTGCCCCTTCAGAGCATCATGGAGGAAGGGATCCTGAGCAGTCCTACACAGAGGACTGAGGGTCCCCTCCTTCCCTGCAACCCACTAGCTGATGGACTCCCAGGGACTAAGGCTTTTGTTAATACAAATGTAAGCAGAAGAAGACAAATCATCAGAGATGGTTGGCTCCATGGAGGATTCAAAATAATGTGAGTCTGAATCACAGCTTTTCCTGGTTGTGTAAACTGGAGCAGTTACTTAACCTTTCTGAGCCAGTTTCTGTTAAATGCAGGAGTTTTTAACATCATGAAGGTTTAAACATGGTGAAAAAAACAACCAACCAAATCTGGCTCTGATGCATCTCCAGTCCTGGTTCAGCACACACACAGTGATTTGTGGTTTGTTCTAAGGAGGAAAAGCGTAAAGACACCTAGAGAGGGGAACCCTAAAAGAGGTGAGGGAATCCAGAGAACAGTGGAATTTAGTTTGGGAAGAAACAACTCATTTCACACTCGCCAAGTCAAGTCAATTTAGCCTGTCTTCTCCCACCCACACTGGTATTCTACCTCTGCTAAGCACACAGTGGTTTGTATTTCCTTCTCAAGACCTACCCTACGATGGTACCCCCAGAGAAAGTTTCCAACCCTCCTAAATCCCATTTCCCTATATCCCCCTTCTTACCCTACTCACTATTGCTCACACTCTACTGCCCCTTTTGCACACATGGTTTCTTTTACCTAAAATGTTGGAGTTTTTGTGAACTTCTATTCATCCTACAAGACCCTGCCCCAATGTTTTCTTCTGCCACAACGGCCTAGGCAAAATTGTCCCTCCCTTGCTGGCTCCCATAGCACCTGCCTCATCTGCTTAATAATCTTTTGTTTACATCTCTTTCC
Source organism: Uropsilus gracilis (assembly GCA_004024945.1). Classification (NCBI taxonomy): domain Eukaryota; kingdom Metazoa; phylum Chordata; class Mammalia; order Eulipotyphla; family Talpidae; genus Uropsilus; species Uropsilus gracilis. The sequence continues at coordinate 108,192 of PVHY01002082.1, read as the reverse complement.
CCAGCTGGAAGGTGAGTTCCAGAAGGGGAGGGGCTCTTGGACGCTCATTCACAGGCTACCTCCACCACGAGGTCCCCACCCAACTGCCGCCCCACCTTCCACACATGTTGGCAGCCCATGAATGAGGGAAGAAAGGTTTCTTCATTGTTTATTTGCTTTTGGAATCTCACTTCTCACACCTGTTCCAACACAGGATGCTGGTTTATGCAGTGAATTAAAGATTCAACACTTAGCTGTCACAACGAGGCATGAAGTAGCAGGAAACTAGAACTGTTTCCAAGATGGGAAATTTTCAGGGGGATTAATTTGATGATCACACCTGGGTCTCCAGGTGGCAACTCCTACGAATATGGAAGAAGCCAATGGTACCCCCAAGGCTTGGGATTCATTTATATAATCAATCTGTACCCAGTGGGTAATATAGGGCGAGGGACTAGACAGCTGTCTCTAACATGGGCCTCCCCCTCCTTCTACATTTCTCACCTACTCTCCCACCTGCTCCCGAGAGCACTTGGCTTCTTCTCTGCTCCTTCAAGATGACTCCTACTTCCCCAGTTGGTATGAGACCCTGAGCTCACCCAGATGAAAACCTTGGGATGGAGAAGTGGTCCCCTCTTCCTTGGAATGGCCTGCTTACTTTTTTCCTTTAGGGGAGGTAAATTACCAGATCCTCAAGGTCCACTTTTGTGGTATGAGCTAGGTAGTATCAACAGGGCAGACTCCAGGTGTCTTAATTAATTCCAGGTTTTTCTTTTATCCCCAATTGACTCTTCTATTATCTAGACCCCAGGACTGCAAATTTGGTCCAGACACATCTGTCCATCCCAACTGTCACAGGAAGTCTCCAGAACATGTTCCTGAGGAGTATGATGAGAGGCTACAGCCATCCCAGTGGTAGGGAGTCCTGCTTCTTCCTGTACCTCTGCAGAGCCTTTTCTGAACTGAGCTGACCAAGAGTCTTCTAGTTGCCCTCTTTGAATGGTGTCCTAGAGAAGAGGGAGCTCTGGAAGGTGGTCCTGCCCACAGCAGCCTGGCTATTCTGCTTCTGCTTGAGGTGCCTGTCATCCCTACCACCTCCAGCATCTCTTGCCTACTTCTCATACCCAGGGCCACCAACCCAGTTCAAGCCCTCATTTCATGGCTTACTTGAGCTCTTGCAATAGTCTACCTTTTCCTTACTTAAATCTTTCTGTACAACTCTACTGAAGAAATGTCTTAAACACATTCCATGAGTTTATTACATGAAGGTTAAGAACATGCAAAATTAAATTAGGTGATAGAAGTCAGCAACAGTTGTTTGTGTATGTAAAGGGGGTTTGGTATTTTATAAGAAGGACATTAAAGAGATTTATATATATATATATATATATATATAATTGTGATCTGTGTGTGAAATGACATAAGTATATGAAACTTCATGGAGTCTTATTTTTAAGATTTGTGCAGCTTCACTGTATTTATAGAGATTCAGTTTAAAAAGGTTATAGAAATAGAATGTCTGTCTTTATTTGCTGAACATCATTTGAGTGCCTACAAAGGGGAAGGAATTCAGAGAGGCAAGTTTGCCTTGTAAATTATCTTCTATCCTTGTGAATGAACACAAGTAGACTATTGGCTATGCCCCCAAAACAACTTATTATCACCTCAGTTTCATCCAAGACCCCGTGTAAGCCTTGATGCCATTATCATCTCTTCTTACTCTCAGCCCCTCATGCTGAAACCCACTCCAAGGATCTTGAATAAAGCTTTATAAATGGGGGAGACCTATGCTTCTTTCTAAAACACTGAGTTTCTCCTGGTACTTTCTTTGGGGGAATTTGTTTCTCCTGCCTGACCTTCCCTAATAGACCCAGCTCCTTGGAGCAAGAGACTCCTCTCTGATTTCCCTCTGCCCCACAAATATCTGTTGTATTAAAAGAGCAGGAAAGAAAGAAAACACAATACTCAGTTTTCTAGCCTCTCTTCTTGGTCTTTGCTCATTGCAGGAAGCATACAGTGCAAGCAAAAACCTTCTTTATGGGGATTTAGCAGCAATGGTATGTTAATACACTCAGTGACCCAAACCAAAGCGGTAGTGAGAAAGGGGTTTGGGGGAAGGACAGAAGGTGAGCCAATATGTCCTTTGGCAAGCAATTTCTCTGGGGATGTGATGGGTTTTTATCTCCATGAAGTCTGGGCTCACCTCTGTATGCAGAAAAAGACCTATACTGCTTCTGTCTCAGAAGAGAGAGAACATTCAGATGGATTGGATCTTAGTATAAACAAAGCCATCAGCTATGAATTTGTGCTTCTATTAGAGACATCAGTTCAAAGTGTGACATTAGGTATTATGTTACATGTACATATACTATACTCTGTATGAATAAATATACTGATTATCTGTCATAGGCAAGAGCTTCCTAAGAGGAACAGAGGATTCAAAAGCAGAATTTGCTGTCTCTGCCTTCTGATTTAAAAGTAGTTTGTTATATGTATGGAATGTTTGCTGAAGCATTGTTTAAGACAAGAAAAAAATAAGAAACAGATTAATTTCCATCAGTAGGACCAAATAAAATATAACACACTGACTTTGTAGGATATAAGTAGTTTAATGGAACTAACTGGGGCTTATACATGCCAACATTAATATATCTCAAAAATATATTGAGTCAAACAGTCAAATTGTAAAATTAAGCATATCATACAATAGCATTTATGCACATACACACATAATGAAAATAATACTGCACATATTCTTTGAATTCAAATACATGTATGTATCTTAATGGGATGAAGAACACACCCCCAGTGTGTTTCTGAGAAAGTGCAAGAAATGGGATGAAATTTTTTTAATTTTACTTTTAATGTATTTATATTAATTTTCATTTTACTTTATTTTTTAATTTTAATTTTAATTTTCAAAGCCATTATGTTAGCTTCAGAGTACAACATTATAATTCAACATCTATCTACATTGCAATGTGAACACCAGAAAGCATCAATTTCTGTAACAGGACAAATTTTGATCAAAAGAGGTTTTTGTTTTTTTCTATAAAAAACATTTCTACTCTCATTCTTTAAAAAAAGTAATTAGGAAGGCACTACCTAAGTACATGAGAAGCTAAGTAATAAGTTCATTGATAGTTACAATGATATAAGTGACATCACAAGACAGAATGGATTTATTGTCCATGGGTCAGCATCGGTAATAATGGAAGTTAGAAGAGGAGCTTGCTGGCATTAGGGAACTCTGAGAAGGAGCTGAGGACTTAGGACTTCTCAGGAAGTCTTTAGGAAAGGAATAAATGCAGTGTCAAAGGAAGGGTTTTGTGGAGATCTGGTCAAGTGTACAATATAAATGCAAATTTATATTATGAGTGTGTGAACTTTTTCCTCATACTCGCTAAGTTCTGGGAAATTGAAGAACAAGACATGACACAACCTAAGCTCTGAGAGGGAGTTCAGTTTAGGAAAATGAAGGATAACGCTCTGGGATAAGTCTTGAACCCAATGAACAAGTAATTAGGGGTTCTTGGAGTTATCTGGGGAATAGGGAAGTTTTTTCATCAATTTCCTTCACTGAATTGAACTGCTTAGGAACTGTGACTTCCTTTCTGATGATGTCTTCCTTTCTGGAGTCACCATGCACATGCAGTGCATGACATCACATAGTGCATGACGTCAAGCAGTGCATGACGTCACACAGTGAGCCTTGAGTGGATACGTTGAATGGATGGAAAGTGTATGAATGTGTGAATGAACAAATATTGCAGAAAGGCTCAGGAAAGTAAGGCGTACAGAGATGTTAGTTGTCTGAAAGTCTGAATCTAGCTCTGAGGCACATCTGCCCCGTCTCCATTCTCTTCTATCAGTTCCCCTTCCTTTGGAGTGTGCCTTTCACTTGTCTCTTACTATCTTTGTCCCTCCAGTACTCCACTCCTAAATCCTGGCAACTTTCTTTAGATTGAGTGTGGGAAGTAGCTGTCAACCCCCACAGAGGTCCAGGCTACTGAATTCAAAGGAAGATAAAATTAGAAAAAACCTTAACAGAAGTTGGATGGTGGGGAGTCTTGGGTGTTGCTGAGGTGTGGAATTCTAAGCTATGGCAGAGGAGGGGTGAGCCTATAGGGAGAGGGAATAAGGAGGTGAATGTTCTGGGACTAGATTTCAGAAAAACAATATGTGTAGAGACTTTCATGCATGAAGTACAGAATCCTAGAATTCCATAGACAACCTCCAGGGGTTTCCCGAACAATGAGGCCACGTCTGTTAAGGAGGGAAGATTAAAACTACCAGAGGTAACTGTGTCTTACATTATGAGTTCTGAGTCAAATTTCACTTGAAGGAAGGAGAGAAAGGTGAAGAGAGAGAACAAGGGAGAATGAACTCAAAGTTTTTTCAAATGTTTTAGCAGTTGTTTTTGTTTGTTTGTTTGCTTGTCTGTCTAGGCAACATTGCTTTACATTGCTATTTATGTATAAGAAGTATAGGATCTTCCTTCCTGCCCTGAAGTGAGAGCTCATATAAAAAATGTTCTGGTTGGAACAGGTTCTCAGTGAGCATTTGTATGAAGATAAGGGGTTTCTCAGTTCTACTTAATCCTTGCCTACATTATCTCACTAATTCTCACAACAGATTGTGAGATAGGTCTTTTTATCATTCCTATGAGACACAGAGAGGTTGAGCAATAGCCAGCATCACACTAGAACTGGAACTTGAATTCAGATAGTCTGACCTCAAAGTCCCTAAACTCAAGCTCAGTGCAGGAGTATCTCCCAAAGACAATGCAATGCACAGGTCAAGGTAAGGTGCAAGCTCCTTCAATGAAAGGCCATAAAGAACAGAGAACAACAATTCCTGAAAATTCCTGAGAACTCATCCTTATTGGATAGTTGCTTCTCTAGGCCCTTGGGTAGACTAACCTTATGAAAGTTTTATTCTCTTATGATTGCAACAGTGTCAGAGAGTTTAAAGGCATTTCACCTAAAATCACTGAACATAAGGATGAAGGATCTGGTTATCCAGGGAAATGAGGACATTTAATTTTAAGAAGAGGTGATTAGAAGGGAGGAAAGAGCTCTCTCTAACACTCAGAAAGCTTTCTTGAGGAAATGATCAAATTTGTTTTGTGTGCTTTGGCTGGCTGAACTAGAGTCCAAGGGGAAGTTGCATTTCAAATCAACATTACAAATGACTTTTCTTAGATCTGTTTGAAAACAAAATTGACCACATGAGAGATAGTTGAGCACTGTGTCAAAGAAAGTCATCAAACAAAGCCATAGCACTGCAAACCATGATTGCTGATGGGGAACTAATATGTTGGGTAGAAGACTAGTAGACTACTAAAGTCTCTTCTGATGTAAATATTCCAGAAGTTCATAATTATGATGTGTTTTTTCCTTTTCAAAACCTTTCACTAATTCAAAGACTAAAGAATGAACCCAATGGACATTGTCTTATAAATTCCAAAATTCTGCATGTCTGTGCAAAAGGAAATTCACCTATCCAGAGGCCTAACATCTATCAGCAGGGGTACTGGTTTTCACGCTAACAGCAGTCAGAATGAATACCATCACCATTTAGGAGACATCCTTCACAAAAGAGAATTGGCCTGCTTGCTTAGGAATATATGTCAGGCACTAATACTAGAGAAATCCTTTTGAGGAGGGTCCCAGAACCTGAATAGTCATAATGAGAACAGTTTAATGAGCCTCCTGTTCTACAACAATATTAATTACAACCCTGTCACAGAAAGCAGCCAACTTGACATAAAATAGGTAAAATGTGCAGGAATTGGATTGCCTTCAGCAGCTCTTCCCCAGATATAAACAGGCTTCCAGGCATGTACATATGTCAATAGCAAGCATGACTTTAATATCTTATTTAAGATATTTTGAAGTAATCCTTGTGGAGCTAAACAACAGATGTGCTTCTGAACTTTGAATTTGTCTCTCAGAATGCATCTAACTCAAATCTGTCTGGTGAGGCTGACTAGCTCCAACTTACTGCTACTCAGAAAAGAGAAGAAAAAGGAGTAACAAAGGCCCTTCTTGCTAAGTAGATAGGCACACCTCTACTCATTAATGTGGTCAAATCTCACAAATCTCTCTCCCTAAAAAAGTAGAATTTCCTCAGGTAAAATTGAGGGGCTTGTCATCAATCAAATTCAATGATTCACACCAGAGGCCTATTTACATCTAACATGTATTGAGCACTAAGTGGTACCAGGTGCTGTTTTAAGTATTTTAGCTCATGTGGTCATCACAACGCACCTGTATTTAGCACTAGTCAGTGCTCTTTACCAGTGGCCCAGAGATATAAGTAGGTTGTTCAAGGGCACACAGCCAGTTCTGTGGGGCCAGGAATGAAACCCAGGCTGACTGATTCCACAGACAAGATATTTGACCATGAGGCTATTCTGGGCACAGTGTGGGAGGAGAGAGCTCCCACAGGTGTGGTTGAGCACCTTTTGTGTGCCAGGCACTGTGTCAGGCAATGGGAAGAGTGTCTGAGATAAGATAGCCATATACAGAGTAGTTGGGTAATTCCAGATCATAACAAATAACCCCATTTTCTGGGGGTCAGCAAGGGCTTCTGGAAATGGGAAAGTAGAACCAGAAGTCTAAAAATGAGTACAAATTAGGCAAAGAGTTGAGAGAAGAGCTGGATGAGGAAGTTGTAGAAGAATCTAGGAGCTGGTTCAAGATAGCAGGACAGTAGACACTATATGAATATTGAGGATTTACAGGAAAGAGAGAGCCTCCTGACAGGTAGAGGCAAAACTTGAGCTATGTCCTTAAAACTAGACAGAGTGAAAGACCTGGACTGTGTATGTGATACAGATTTTAAATGCATCAAATTTTCTCATATTTGCATAACCCTCTCACTCTCAGATCCAGGGAACTTTGCCACATGGACAAAGGACAGAGGGTTAATTTCCTCCCAATCAAAAGAAGCCACCATGGTTCTTTTTTCTTACTAAGTCACACTGGTGAGATTTTGATGGTACAGAGATTGAAGGTGACTGATGAAGAAATCATGGAATCCTGAATGTCAATGAGGGCAGGCTATGGTTACCCAGAATCTGACAAAAAGCAGCACAAATAGTTGGAAGCAAAGCCTGTATCCACAAAAGCCAGGAATTCAGAGACCTGAAAACATACCAATCCCTGGCTCTAGTGGGTGAACCCACTGACTTGTGAACCCAGGCGGGAGTCCACACTCACCCCCCAGCTCCCCACCTCCACAGCAGGGATGGGCTTGCTAGAACCAGCAAGCCCTTCCCATCCCAATCCCTCATGTCTGCAGGAAGGATTCTTTGAGTTTAGTGTGTCTTGGACTCACCTACAGGGCTGGTTGAACCACAGATTGCAGGCCCCACCTCCAGAGCTTCTTAGTTAGTAGGTCTGGGATGGTGCCAAGTATTTGCATTTCTAACATGTTCCCAAGGGACACACCTGCTGGTGGGTTTGCACTTAAAACTGTTGCTCCCTGGCACCTCTCCAGGGTGACTCCCCCCAGCACCCTAGCCCCCCTGGCTTCTGTCACAGTCTTAAGGCACTTCTAAGTTAATGCATACCCCAAGGACAAACCCACTGCCTTGAAGAGGAACCTGACAAGGGAATCTGAGGAAACTGAATGGGCTCAGATGCACCTGAATGCATCAAGTCCAGTATTGACATCTATTGTGGCATTCAAGAAAATGTAGAAATTCTAGATTTTTGTTATGTATCCTAGTTTTTAAAAGTTGGTTCAGAATTTTTAAAGATACTTCAGGTCAGGTCAGGTGATCTCTTTCGCCTCTTGTAGTTTTACTACTTGATAGTTGGGGCTTACTGCAAAGTATTCTACTGGTATGTTCTCCCTGTGACAGGGAGGAAGATTAGAAATTTGTCTGTGAGTCACTCACCCCCAATCATATTCTTTCTGAAAGCCCCCTTTTTAATCATGAGAAAAGCGACACACACACACACACACACAAATACACAAACACCACACACAGATTGGAGGACATTCTCCAGGATACCTACCTACCTGGCACACCTCAAGAGTATCAAGGTCAAACAAGACAATGATGGAGAGACTATCACAGACCAGAAGAGGATAAATGGCTAAATGCAATGTGATGCTTAGAACTGGATCTTGAAGCAAAAACACAGTGATGGAAAATCTGGTTAAAATCCAAGCAAAGTCTGGCATTCAATGAATAATAATGTGCCAATGTTAGTTTCCTAGTTTAGACAAAAGATATCATGGGCATGTAAGATGGGATTAACTGGATGCAAGGTAAACAAAACCTTTCTATTCTAACTTTGCAACATTTCTGTATATCTAAAATGATTCTGAAGCAAAGAAATTGTTCTTTAAAAATAAGCTCAGCAAAATAGAACCCTTTTTTCTTAAAAACCAAAAAAAAAAAAAAAGTTCCTCAGACAACACCTGGTCTATGCACCAGCAGTCTTCAGTCTTAGATTAAAAAACAAAAATAAAAAAAAACTCATATTCCATAGAATCCTGGCTCCAGGTGTGGTTTTGGTGATGCCTAGCTTTGAAGTTTTTTATTTTCTTTAGGAAAATTTTGAGTTCCAGAAAGTTTAAATCGCTTGTCCAATAAACATAGGACTGCAGGTTTCCTTTTGAATTAGTGATGGATCGTGGATGCAACGGTAGCTGGAGAAATATGGGGAATACAACAAAAGAGAAAAAAAGGTCAAATAAATTTTAAAAATAAATAAAATAAATACAATTTTAGCTGTTCAAACTTTTTAAGAAGGAGAAAATGGTTTTAAATGCAAAATGGATAGATTTCTTGTCCATGGCGCATGGCTTTAAGTGCAGCTACAGAGAGCGGCTGAGACTAGGAATTGCTTGAGTCCATGGATTGGAGAACTGAGACCCGTCCAGGGCAACATAGTGAGACCTCAAAAAAATATTTGGTGTGGTGGCGCACACCTGTAATCCCAGTTACCTGGGAAGCTGAAGCTGGGGATTGCTTGAGTCCGTGGTACCCCAGGCAATGTGAGCCTGCAGTTCCCCAGGCAAAATAGTGAGACCTGGTGTCAAAAAACAAAAAAAAATGCTTGTCCTAGGTGTCACAACACAGGGAGTTCATCTCCCTGCCACTGTGTCCCAACCCTGTCTTTTTAATCACCACACCTCACTTCCTCCCTCCTTTGCTTCAGAAACACTTTGCTTCCTCCTCCCAATTATAAGAAATCTGAAGGCATGGTCAACTAATACTTGTACTTAGCATCTATTACATAAAAGATATTTTCTAAATAGTCCTTTTAAGATCACATTGACAAAAAAAATTTTTTTAACTCTTCTGTATTTTCCTCACTTCATTCAGGAAATGACTATCAAATGTTTAACCCTGTAAATCATTTAATTTCTCCAGACTGTACTTAGGTCCTTAGTTATAAAATGAGAGGGTTAACCTGCTTCTGTCCTACAAGCTGTGTGTTCCATGGCATCATCTGAATGCCTGTTAGGCACAATCTCAGACCCTAGCCACACTAACTCAATCAGAATCTGTATTTTAACAAAATTCCCTGAGGTACATATTTGCTCATTAATGTTTGAGAGTTCTAGAAGAGTTCTCACACTTTTATTTTTTATTTTTTTCTTGATTTAGATGGATTTTTTTGTTTTTATTATTTTTTATTAATCATTGTGTTGCTTACATATTTATGTGTGTATATATGTATGTATTGTGTGTGTGTATGAGACAATAACCAAAACAAAAAGAAACCCAACTGAATGGAAGAAAAATTTTGCCAACCATACAAGTGATAAATGTCTGATAACAAAGATATACAAAGAACTCATACAACTTAATAAAAACAAAGCAATAAGTCCAGTCAAAAAGTGGGGAGAACTAAAAAGAGTTCTCATACTTTTAATATGCACCAAAATCAAAATGTAGATTTCTAGATGCCAACACAGATCAACTAAACAGGATCTATGGGTGTGGACCTCGAATTTGGCATTTTTAATGAGTCCCCCAGGACCACACTTTGAGAAAACTGACCTGCTCATCCCTTCTCCAGTCTCCCTTCTCTACTGAATATTTTGTTTTCACCTGACCTGACAGACTGCTCCTGGTCCTGGGTGCCCAGACTGCTGGTCTTGTTCAAATCAAAAAGTCAACCTGGCATTCTGGCAAATTCACTCTCTAGGAGCAAAAGGGGAGCTGTGATTGGCAGCATTTACCAATTTCCACAGTGTAAATTCTCCCACACAGCCAGAGTCAAGCCCTCAATATGATGTCGCCACTCACAGAATTGAGGAAAGTTGGGCACAATTAGTTCTTTAATAGGAGAACTATTAAAGCGTTAATGCAGTACACCATCGCTTGTCACCCTTGTTTTACCTTGTTTCAACCTGTATTCTAATTGTCAATAATCCAATTCTACCATAGGTCCTTACTGAATGCCCAATCATGCACTCAGCTCTCTACTATAGGTTAAGGAAGAAAGCAAAGTAGTATAAACGATTAGGCAACAAGATACAGTGGTTTTGCACGTAGGTTTTAGGACAGATCTCTTTCAATTCCAGACTGAAGCCTTCATATAACTGTAAGCTTGGTAAATTGTTTATCTATTTTAAACAATTAATTTTATATAAATAAATAAAAATACATGTGTGCATAATGTACACAACTATATTTGCCAAATATCAAAAAAGAGTATACATTCAAAGACATATTTATATATACACAGCCTTACAGTCTAGCCCATAGAAAGAAATATTAACATATTCTAAGTTAGAAGTTGGGTGATAGGGTATTTGTTTCATTTGTCTTTAATCACACATCTATGACATATAATCTTTTGAAAGTATTCATGATTTCACAATAAAAGGGATAATACAAACCTAAATGAAGTTAATCACTAAAATGTGTCATCTCATTATCTCTCCAGCTCATCCATGTTACTGTCTTGAACAGGGAGGTCATGACCCACTGGGAACTTGGTTGAGAACGTGGCTCTCTTAGGATGTCAGATGAAAGCTTGATGAAACTAAAGTCATCTAATTCTCTTTGCAACTTGTGGGTGCCAAGCTTGAAGAGATACAAAGGGAATTGCAAGTGAGGAACTTTGTTTATGCTTCATGTGAACCTAAGTCAGAATATCTTGCTCCAGAGATATCTTGTTTCAAGATATGGGGTGTTGAGGGTAGTCAACCACTAGTGTACTATGGCCCCTGCCTCACTGCTCCAATGATCAAGACCATAACGTCAAGTAATTAAGGACCTTTAAAAAATAAACGAGGCTCTTCTTCAGGCTCAAGTTCTTTCCTAAACTAGCAAGGTAGGGTACGTGACCTGTCAAGCCTCTTGTAGCTTTCACACTTGATGGCTTGGGCCAAAGTATTCTAGTGATTGCATTTTGGCCTACCAGGGAAGGATGAAATTCTCACAGTCAAATCACACCATCCCCATGATTTCTTATGCGTTTCTTGCTTTGTTTCTAATATTTTCTTATGAAGGAAAGAAATTAAGGGGACATTACACTGCATTTGATCATGTAAATAATAAAAGCAGCTATTGCTTAAATTATGCCTGCTGATTGCCAAGCCCCACTCTAAGTACTTTCAATATGTTGATACAACTGAAGAAGATACTACTATTGCCTTTAGCCCAATTTGCAGGTGGGCACACTGTGAGCTAGGGATAATGATAATGGACTAATTAAGGAGTTTTTTCAAGATCACACAATCTGTATGTGACAAAATCAGGATTATAAACCCAGGTAGTTTGGTGTTATACTACTTTTAGATTGTATATTCCCAGATATGTGCCTGACAGAATGATTGTTCTAGAGGTAAAGCCAGGTCTCATTTTTATCAATTTTGGCTACTACTCAGAATCTAGATGCTTAAAGGCTCCAATTTAGATTCTTTTTCATCTCTATTCTAAAAATTATTCTCTGATTTTACCTGAACAGGTATCCAAAAGTTAGCCTAAAATTTTCACATCAGTCACTTCTTAATGTTCAGCAGAGAGAAGCTTTTAAAATATAACACAGATTGAAGCAATAAAGAAAGAGCTAAATAGAGGTGGGAAAAGAGGATTTAGTTGTCCAGACTCTGACCCAAGAAGTTCCTCTGGGGGAAGGTGCTTCACTTCTCTGAATCTCGGGCTTTTCATTCTGTGGGTCTTCTGCCTCCCTAACCAAAATCAAGTTTCTGTTCTTCCCCAACTAGACAGGGAACCAACTAGCTGTTGGTGATGAAGAGATAAGACAAATGACAAGCAAGTTTCAACCGTGCTCGGAAAGCAGACACCAGACATGTAAATTCAGATCCCAGGAATGTGAATGAGAGCTCTGGCATGGCCTTCTTATTTCAATGAACAACTAATCAATGCAGAAGCAGCCAGGTAATTAAAAGTCACCTTTTCATTTTCAGACATTGCTCATCATGATCACTCAAATTACCATTTTTAACCAAAGTTCTTCCCAAACCCAGAAAACTTAGACCAGGGAAGAGCTTTCTTTCTCCACAATCCTTTTTCACACTACCTTTCACATTTGATGATAGAAACAAAAGCTTTAAAATATTCAACACGAATGTTTGCGACTTCCAAAGTTTGTGAATCATAACATATCATCAATCTGTCTAAAACATGACAAATAGATTATAAGTTCTTCATTATATCTCAGTATCTGATGAAGAGGAGGCACTCAACAAATATTTGTTGATTAGTATCAAACGTGTTGATGCACAGTCCTCATGGCTCCAGTGAAGAATCAGGCTTACCCAGAGTGGATTATACCTCAGCATACTTCTGGGTTAATCACATGCTCCATTCATCCACAGACCAGAGAGTGAAACCTCCTCAACATTTACCTCAGAAATTAAGATTTTATGAGAACATTCATGCCCAGACTACTTCCCACACATTTCTATAAGGACCCAGTGAGAGGGACCCAGCACTCAGTCACCACCAACACCTAAATTGGGAAACCCTGAGATTAGGACTTGGTGAGGATTTAGAGAATTATTCTCCAACCCTCTTACCCATTTGGTTTTGTAACCTCAAGAGGCTAGAGGCACAGAGGTTGACAAATACATGAAAGTGCCTGGGGGTAGGAAGAAGGTCAGGATTGTTAGTGAATTTAGGAAGTTACAGTACAGTGGCCAGAGTGAAGAACTCAATGTTCTCACTTTCAGGACACTGGATCTCAATCACCCAATGTGGGAAAAGTCTGCCTCATGCAAGCCAGGGACATGTCTTTGCAGTCAGGACACTCGGGTGAAGTCATCTGAGAGTTTTATCTATGTGACCCTTCTGAAACAATAGCAAATGTCCACATCAGACTTGAAGGATGAGTTAATTTAAGAATGAAGTCTGGTGGGACCTATACTCAATTATACAGGGAGTTATTGATTAGTCAACAGAGATATATGCTTTAATTATCAAAGCCACTATCTGAAACTATGGTGTAACCCTGGACCCAAGCACAATTAAGGAGATCTTCACCCTTCCTGAATTGAAGCACTTCTTGTTTACTGAAAACAATCATTAGCCTTACAAAGAAGGTCAGGCTCCTTACTTAAAGAATTCTATCTGACAGTGAGACTTCAGTCAAGGCATGAAAATCTGGTCCCTAAATTTCAATACTGATGAGTAGAAAATACACATGGGTAGTATCAATGTTCTCATCCTGTTGAGTGTTCTTCTTCTCTTAGAAATAATCACTACATCATGATTTCATTTATTACTGTACAATTCTTTTTAAATGCTCATATATCTTCCCTAACAATATCAAGTTTGGATCAACCAAATTCCAAATCTGTTTATTTTCACTTGGCTTTGTGTTAAAAATTTCTTTCTTCTCAACCAGTTCTGGAATCTGTCCCAACTTTCTATTGCCAAGCACTCCATGGTTTCCTCTGAGCTACCTGGTTCAAGTAAACAAAGGGTCAGTGATGGTGGTAGCTAGAAAAAACTGTCTACAGTGACAGGAATGTTCGAGACTTGCTCTGTCCAGTGCATTAACTGGCAGCCCCTCCCCACCCTCCATGGCTATTAAACACCTGAAATGTGACTAGTGTGACTGAATCACTGAATATTGAAATTTATTTCATTTAGGCAAATTTAATGGAAATAGCCAAAAGGGCTAGTGGTGCTCTTTTGGATAGTGCCATTTAGGGGAGTTTTTGTAGGACTGTCTAGAGAAGGTTCGTTCATCATTACTTACCTTCCATTTCCAAATAGTACTGATTCCAATACATGGAAATATCAAGATTTTACAGACTGTTCAAATATTAAATCAAGCTTCCATATTGTCCACCTGACTTACTGTTGGGGTCATGTGACTCCCCCCTCCCCCAAGCAAATATAGCTCATTACAATATGCTGCACTAGCAGCTTTATTCTCCCCTAAGGTCTAGTATCTTCCACATCCCTGCTGGGAAAGCTCCCCGCTCTCAGGCTTGTGAATTCCCCATCCTGCACCCACACAACTTGAAGCTTCTAAAGAGTGCCCTTTGTCTCCTCGCCTTGTGTGTCAAGGAGGCAAAGGGTTCTTGCTGCACGGCAATTAATCAAATGGCCCCCTTCTACCTTTGATCTGGGAGAAAATAGTCAAGATAACACAGCAGAGGAGAAAGTGAGAGAGAGCAAATGAGCAAAAGAGGGGGAGGGGGAGGAGAAATCATGCTAGAGAGAGGCGTGGAAGGTAAGGGGGAAAGGGAATAAGGGTGGTGGCAAAGGGCACAGAGGGGTCCCCCCACCCCATCATTCGCCACACTCTCAGAAAGTTCAGGATGCCCCACACCACAAGTCCTTTTTCAATCACTGACCATCAAATTCTAGCTGCCAGAAATTCTAACTCAGAATAGGGAACAGCTAAAGGTTTATAGAGAATAATAGTTTTTAACAATACCTGTTAACTTCCTACTCCAAGGTCCCTATGTCTAATTTTCACTCAAGTCAACAAGAGGTGTACCTGCAGGCAGCACTCAGAAAAATCCTGATGAGAGAGCATGCTCCAAGGAAAAACAGGTAAGCCTGCAGGCACTTGAGAGCTCCTGTAGACATTTAAACTTCCTTTATACTGATCAAGAAATCAGAAATCCACGATTAACCACAGAGGAGGCAGGAACCAGTAATCATCTGTGATTAAAGACAATGGCTTGGGAGTAAAACCCTTCTCATGACCTTGCAGGGTTTACCTTGAAATGAAGCTCTTTTGGCAACAACTGGGTGGAGGGTAGCCCTGAAAGAGATGATTGAAAAAGAAAAGGTGTTATTTTGTTCAACTAAAGAGAAATGAAGTATTCAAAAACAAGGGTTATGTTGGCATTTGTTTTGCCTTCCTTAAAAAGAAAAGCACTATAATATGCCTTCCTTTTTAACATCTTAAAAACAAGTTAGGGACACACTGAGCTGATCGATACAAAAATTATGAATATTCCATTCAATAATTAAGAATGTCTTCTTTTCTTGGCCCTTTTAATGACAGCATTTCCTGCACAATCCATTTTAATCCAATTCTTTGGTATTTTAAAAAATGAAGATTCCTCTAATTGATTCATAGAAAAGTTTATTTATACAAAAGAACTGTAAAAAAGTTAGAATTGGAGGTTATTACTAGATTTTTTTTTCTTACCGAGGCTGCAGTTGGCATTTATGAGGGATATTATCCAGAGATGCAACAAATTGATCTGCAGTTTTTCTAGAGAAGAAACTTGATGATATCATTCGATTGCATAAACTCACACACCCAAACACTTACCCTCTTTACAACAGGGAGATTGACTGGATTGGGATCACAATATAATGTTATAAATATTCTAAAAGAGGAGCCTGTGATGGATTCTGAAAAACATATCCAGTTTTCCCTGGCCAGACATTGGAGTCTGGTTATATCTGTCACAGGCGAATGAGTTTGTTTTCAGTCTATCGAACTCAAACCCTATAGGAATGTCTTTGAAAATCACAGATCATGATTCCATGGTTGATTTTGCCCTAAGATCTTTCAATGGGTTGAAACACACAGCACCTAAGAGCAGGTGTTCTCGTTTCTCTGCCCAGTTCCACGCCTGAGGAGGCTGCAGAGGGCATGCCATTATCATTAAATATGCACAATCTCCATGTCCCTTCCCCAAACAGGCTCAGCTTGTTTCAGACAGGAGGATGGGGCCAGAATGGGCAATATCTTGACCAACTCACCTTGTGGGAGAAGGCTTGCTTGCAAACAGAGAACAGACCCAATAGAACATTAACACATGGCTAGTCTCTAGAAACCTTCAGAAAATCCCTCAAGTGTCTTGGAATTCAGTCTTGGTCATAGCCCCGATCTATTCACTCCTGACTGATCCAAACACAGAGGAAAACCCAATAAGTAGCTATAGTCCCCTTGGATTGTCCATCAGGATTTTAGGTACTATCTTATGTGAATAGCTGAAATGGTAGGGAGGATTTCCAAATCCAAAGGGCTTAAAGACTCATTCCACTTTCCTAATTTACAAACGAAGTGCAAATTTAGGCCCACTGGTGACTTACATAAACTGACAAAATAGCATCCCTTTCTGAACAACTGCTCTACCAGTCCTGGCCAATTGCTAATCTAAAGTGCTTAAATGACAATGAAACCTTGCAAAATCACAAAGACCATTTGACCAGCTGACATGTACCTCACTGAGAAAGAATACCTCCTGTCAGAGGTCCACCCACAGCCTTCAGTGCAGACTTGGGGGAGGGGGAGGACGTAAATGTGCAGGCATGGAATTGGTAAGGTCTGCATCTAACTTACTCACACCATAAGCATTTCTTCACATGCTGGCAGGCTGGCTGTAGACTGCCAACAAAACAAGAGAAAATGAAAGTATCATTGTATATTGTATCCTGTATGCTTTCTCCAAATACTTCATCCCATTTGTACTTCATAGCTGTCATACAAAAAAATAATAAAAAGGATGAGAATTGCTCCACTGAGTGTGAAAAAGATGAAGAACCACATGCAGTCAAGAAATTGTAAGAGATGAGTCTCTGTGGCTTGATAAATACAATTCATCCATAAAGAATGATTAGTAACACTTGTCCAGTGCTTACTATGTTGTAATAGGTGCTGAGCATTTGTTATTTCATTTATTTCAAATACATATTATGAGATAGGCATTTTGTTTCCATTTTAGAAGTGAGGAAGGTCAAGATTTTGTCCAAAGTTGCACAGGTATTCACTGAGAAAGAGAGGGTTTGCACCCAGGTAATCTGAATCCTAGGCTTGGCATTTTACCACTGCCTTATGGTTAAGAGGACAGGCTCCTTCTAATCCAGCTGATATCGTAAAATTAAAAGAAAATGTTTACATTTTCTAGGACGCTGATCTTTCAAAGGTCTACATAGGCTCCTCCTTCCCTTAGGTAGAGAGTGGGGGCCCACCTTGAGGAACTGTGTGAGGAGGACTCAGTCATCAGTCACAGGACTAAGTCCGGTCAGACAAAGGTCAATAACATTTTTTCTTTTCAGTAAGGTTGTTTAATCAGGGAAACCATGTATCTGATTTTTGACAAGGTATTTAGCCAAATTTCTGAGGATATGCTGGTAGACAGGTGAGAGAAATGTGTGATTGGAATTGTAGCAAACTGTCCTCCTCAAAGACTGCTGATTAGTGCAGTGGTATCAAGTCTCTCACATATCACTGACATTTTTATCAACAACTCAGAGAGTCTAACAACTCACAAGTGGTCCCCATTGCCCTCCTCCTGATACCTCTCTGCTAGTCCCATTCACATATAAGGTTGCTAGTCCCACAACCCCTTCTCCATTTCATGCTTTCTTTTCATATCTGAATTCTTATGTGATTTCCCACCCTGGAGCACTATTCTTGCTCTAGTGCCACATCTTTCATAACTGAACTTAGAAGTTACTTCCACAAGAAGGTTTCCCTGAACTACTTACTGGCAAGATTAGATTTTCACCTGAATCTCTCTCCCCTGCTACATGAGTCCACAATGCACCATACTACCCTCATCATAACACATAAGTTGAATGTTGTTGGTGACTAGCTTTAATTCCTCAGAAGACAATAACCTTATGAGGAATTAACAGTCAGTATTTTAGCCATAACATCCGCTGTCGTGGTTGATTTTCAATAAGTATTTATGGAATGAATGATTGAATCAACCCAAATAATCTTAGATCAAAAATCAAATCAGTGTCAAAAAAAAGTGGTACTGATTAATTTTAACTAGGATAAATCTAAAATTAACTGGATGGATAAAAAGTTACCAATATAAACTAGGTGAAGAATTCATGATTTTAGTGGTATATGTGAAAAAAATTAATTGAATTGGATGGTCTCTGGCCACCCAAGAAGATAATTTTAGTCTTTATATTTTGGAGCAGAGTGACTAGAGATAATGAATACTGAATTCATCAAACCACAATGAATATTGTGACTATTGCAGGTAATATATTTTAATACAAAAGATCACCTAATCAACTACATTTACAGGAAAATTAACAGAATGAAAGATTATCAAAGGCCAAATTATAAAAAAAATGATCAAAGACTCTTGGGCTAGACAAAACAAGATTAATGTAGAGGGCAAGATCACTGTCTCATTCAGAATCTCTCTTGAAAGTGGTACTAGGGGTAGAACATGGAGCTGACAAGGCAAGTCTTTCAGTCCAATCTAGAAATAATTGTAGTGGGATCAGAGTTGCCAGATGTGGACAAAGAAGGCTGGGGAAGGGGGTTTCAACATGTCTAAGAGCATCTCCATCACCAAAAGTCTCCAATTAAAGAAATCTCCACCAGCATATGTCTATTTGGTTGGAATATCATATTTAGTATTTTAATAACCCAAAACAAGTTTAGACTAGACAACCTCCACAAAGACCCTTCCATTTAATTCAAGAAATAATCTATGGATATCATCTAGCTACATTTCAGTGACATCCTCAAACTAACTTACTGGAGGCAGGAATACTGTTCAATCCCACAAACCCTGAGCTGTTTGATTTCTGGGTGGCTATATTATATTTCATCTTAGGATGTAAAATCTGATAAGCAATGTTAACACATCTCATTTCCAGTCCCAGATCTGCCACTGATTAGCTCTGGTTTTATTACTTTAAGTTCAATTTCTTCCTTGTAACATAGGAAGTTTAGACTCATTTTTCTGTCACTGGAAGATTCTAAAGTATTAATTGTTGGCAAACTGTGTCTCAGACCATCCGCACCAGAATCATCAAGGCTACCTACTTAGCATATAGATACTTGGGACCCAATATCAAATCTTTGAGTGAAACCCAAGAGAATGAACTTTTAGTTCATTACCAAAAATTGTTAGGCGCACAGAAGAATCCACAATACAAAAGAATCCATGTGCCTTTGAGATCAGAGCAACAGATAAGCTGAATGCAGGCACAGAAAAATTAACTCAGTAGCCCTCATCTCATAGCGTAATCAGAATTGTTCCTAGAAAACTATAATCAGGTTATTTCCTATTCTCTCTGAGGACCTAAAGACTTAATTGAGGAGGTGGGTGGAGAACTAGAATAGTCTCCAAGACATGTCTAATAGGGTGGAGAAGCACCAAACCCTGTCTGGCAAGGACGGAATGAGTTTTGTGACAAGAAGCAGCCACACAATTCAAGTTTCTAAGCCACTTATACTCAGGCCCAGAGGCCAGAGCAGGGACACAGGAGTGGCAGGGAAATGGGAAAAGCCTCCCTGCACACATTTATCCCTCAAGTCTGGCAAAAGTTAGAGCTTGAAAACTGGGGAAATGGAAATCAAAGGATGCTTTTCGTTAACTAATTCCTATGCCAACCACAGGAGAGGAAGCTTTTCCATGGAGCAATGTCTCTATCACAGAAGTGTTTGTTATGCAGATGTAACCACCTGATATTTTAATTTTCCTTCTCAATTTGAAGGGGTCAGAGAGATTTTCCCTAAACTTGCCATGAAGCTCTTTTTGGTCGAAAACCTAGAGAAATTAGAGATCTTTCTTTCAAGTGATAATAGGAGATGCTTATTTTTGAATGCTCTTTGTGTCTGCAGATCCTATATAACGTTAAGCTTATCACCATTAAGTCCACTTTCTAATACGTCCAATACTGAAAATATGCACCCTTTTCTTTAATGTCTATTTAAAATACATATGACATCACTGATTTTGAAATGTCTATCTTTGTTCCATAACTTAATATCCAAGCAAACACCTTAAAGTAACAGTTTCATTAAGTGATTTACTTGTACAATACTCACTATGTAATACTTACGCAGAAAATCCCAGATACGGACACATTCAACATTTACACACTTAGCAACCACCTGAAATTCTGCCCCCCAGCCTTCCCAAAAGCAAATCCTTGAATGTTTATCATAGTTACAAAATTTGTCTAACTCAAGGATCACCAACTGTTCTGATAAGGCCCATTGAAACAGTTAAGACTATTTCATAGACATGCTCACAAGCATGTTAAATATGTGAGTCTTGCACAAACCAAAGCAAATTTTGATGGCTCTCATCCCTTAAAAATTACAGAAAAACACTACTTGTAATTCATGGGCACTAGTCAATCACTAAGTCTTCAGCACACTAAACCTCTGACATTTCCTTAAATGGTAACTTCTACCTCTCAGCTCTAAAAGTCATTTCTCTACCAAATCAATTATAAAACCAATAAACTCTAGGAAGACACCTCAACCTAACACAAATATTCTTAATGGTGAACATAATAAAGAAGAAAGCTGGCCTATGAAGAAAGCTAATTTCATATTCCTATCAGAGTCATCAAGTAATACTGCTGGAAAAATAAAAAGTACCTTACCCAGAAACAGTCAAATTAAGCAGATGGATTTTGACAGGACCTGCATAATTAAAGTTTTCACTGCAGCTTTAGAAACTCCTGTTCTGAAACCCATTTTGTCAGCCAATGCTAAAGAATGTTTTTTTGGCTCAGGAACATGAAATCCAAATAGTCCCAGAAGATAAGCTGCTTCTCAGCCTGGACACCCTCAGATACTGCCTCTCAAAGAACAATTCTTCCCTTTGGAAATGGATCTTGTCATTGACATTGTCAAGTTAATTGGGAAAATTCAAACACAAGTCATTTCTTGAACCAGCAATGGGAAGACCTTTGGGTACACTGGTTTTAAAGGTTTATTTCCAAAGGAAAAGACATGCTAATCAAAAGTCATTTTTGGCATGTTAGTCCTGAACAATTAAGAACCCCAAACCAAAATGCTTTTTGTCAGCTGCCTCCAGCCAGAGAATCTACTTTGCACTTTTTATGGGTAGTAAGAAGATGTACCCAAACTTCCAAATGCCATATGAAAATAAATGGTTGGAGGTGACATGAATAAGTTGCCACCTACATATAATCCAAAACTGCTGAGAGCTTACAAAACTGTGTATCAACCAACAAATTTTCTTTCTTTGTGAAATAAATTTCATTCCAGACCTGTTCACATGGAGCAGAAATCTGCGGTTAAAGAAAGGTCTGGCATTAGGGAGGGTGTACCACAGTGTGTGGCTGCCGAGCTGTGGCGGCTAGATTCAGCTACTGAAGGAGGAGGAACCTGGGCAAATGCAGAAGGCAAAGCAGTTTTTGGTGGCTAAGAGGTTTATTCCCCCCAATTCCACTCTCTCTGCCCACAAAAACAAAGCTAAATGAACAACACTCTTGACTTGGGATTTGGGTTTCTGAGCCTGAAGGTAAGGTGTTGTACTGTTGAAACCAGCACCATTTCTGAGTCATCCCTTTCCTGGCTCTGTAAATGACCCTGGCAAAGCCCAAAGGAGGATGACTTGGTTTCTGGGACTCCCTAGCTAGAAACCTGAAAACTCACCATTTACTGATGAAGCAGTTATTTTTAATAGAACTTTTCAACCTCATTCAGCTCTGCTGCTAAGAACTTCACTTTTAAAGTGGTTAAAAGAAATAAATGGCCCAAATAGAAAGAATAACATGAAAGAGCTACTCTATTTGGAAAGAGCAGATTTTAAATACCTGAAAACATGTAAACATTGGCTGCACTATAACTGCTGTAAAACTCCTCCCATGGATTTGAAACCCCCAGTATTTGTTCAGAGGAGTCCCCAGGAGATTCTCTTACTCAACTGGCTGCAAGGAACTGGTACTGGCAAGTGTGCAACATGTCTCTTTCATGTAGAAATCAGGCTTTGCTGGGCCACTAGTATTGTGAAATAATCTTGCACCTTACAAACAAAACTGAAGAGTCAATCTGTGTGTGACCCAAAACTAAAAATCCAGGCTATTGACTCTTTCCCCAGAAATGAGCAGTGATTTTTCAAGAGCTAATTAAGTGACCTGGAAACCAGCACAGACTTACCTGAGAGAAGCTAATGGGTTCTGTGACCAAGTCCAGGATGACAGGAGTTTTTTTTAACATCCCGTAAAGTGCAGCAGCTTAAATCTGCTGGGAGTGGGGAGGTGGGGTGGGTTAGACATATTGCGGTGGTACTACCCTCCTGGTAGAACTGGGAGCCTAGGAAAGAATGAGCAGAGAAAGAAGTAGCTTCATTCACAAGTGCCTACCATGGGAGAGAATTATTGTGTTCTGGGTTGGGTACAAAACAACTGATAAAGAAAAAGAAATATAGAGAACTTTACTTAACACAGGTTTTATGCATTGTTGGAAGGAATCAATAGTATCAAACAGCTGGGTCAGTTTTAAAAAGTACTCCTCTCCAATCCTATTATCCATGTCCCTACCCATCCACATGTAGACACACACACATTTTATATATATATATATATATATATATATATATATATATATATATGGATAGATGGATAGATGGATAGATGGAAATGGTGTATATATATGTATAAATGGTATATATATAATTAGTAAAGATTTATAAATCACTCCTATTCTGAATCTCTTAATGAACACCTAATCTGATCTGCTAATGTGACCAAAGAGGAAAGTAAGGTTTGAGACATATTGTGACTTACCCCTTATGTAGGAAAAATAGCAGATCAAGCATCCAGTCTCCTCAGCCTCTCCACCTCACTAGCAAAAGTGTCAGGCAAAAAGCTTAGCCACAGTAATGAAGGATCAGTCTCCCTAAAATGTTCAGCTGGACCTCCCCCCAAAATGTTCAGAATATGCTTTTCCAATATGTCACCTTGCCATGTGAAACGATAGTCAACCAAGTCCATGTGGACTTTAAGAGAATTATCACCATTACCTTAATTACACTGAAGAATTACAATTACTCAAACTTAGGGTCATCTGCAAAACTAATCATTTTATTTGAGAAACCTACCTTAAGGTAGTGCAAACGTCTCGAGTACCTGATTTTGTCGAGTCAGTCACCCTCTCATCATGAGACCTCCTGTCACTGTCTATCCATCTGTTCAAGACTAAAAGCCCTCACTCTGTCTCATTTACTATAGAATTGACAATCATGTAACTCTCAACACATATGTAAATTTGCTCTTTTTTTCTAATACTAGAAGTTGTCAGAAGTTAATTTGCTTGCTCAACCAACCTAAGACCAATCCAGAAGAGTAAGGTAAAATTTCAGTTCCACCTCTAGAGTAATAGGTACTAAAATAGAAAGCTTCCCAAGCCCTTCACTTAGACCATGTGCTCATTGACCACAAATTTCAATGGCCTACTCTCTCCTTGGCACAGCACCTACCCTCAACCTCCAATTTTCACCCTCCCAAACCCTCACCTCTAGTCTATAGGTATCAAAAAGAAGTCAAGAATATCTCAGTTCATTTCAGCAAAACAGAAAAATAAAGTAGAATGGCTCAGAAAAACAATCAGAGTCCATTGGGGTTAGAGCACTGTGTGTTTGGAAGAGGGAACTCCTGGAAATGGATGGAAATGGAAGATGCTTTGGTGATTTGCTGTGGGTCTGGAATGTCCTGCTAAGAGGTAGAAAATAAAAAGATTAGCAAACTTGCTATCATATCAGCCCTAATCTATATCAAAGGTGAACAATCCATCACAACTTTATTAGTTGCAGTCCCATTTAATTTGTGAAATCTCATAAGAGTGGATGCTCCTTGAAGGAAAGAACCATTTTCAACATGACTTCCCCAGAGTGGTGGGCACACAGGAGTCCTGCAAAGATATGAATTACTGAAGAATCACAAATACAACTTCAGATATTCAAGGTCCCTCACACTGGTTGGTTATCTGTGAGCTCTCTTGATAAGAGGCCAAATTTTATATTGAATAAAATAAGGATAACCCATCAGCACTCCACCCACAGCTTTCCCTCACCATTTATAAGAATAACTTAATTGAGTCCTATATTCCAATTTTTATTTGTCAGTCACATTGCACTCAAGCCAGAATACAATGGGATCTCTGGATTATAAACACTTCTGGATCAAGCCACTTCTACAGCTTTCCCAAGCCCTGAAGACAATATCAAGAGCATAGAACAATGGCCTGTGAATGAAGCCGTTTCTACTACAGGCTCAGTCTCTGACTCACACCTGATCAAGGACAATCACTTAACCTCTGTTTGCCTTGTTTTTACTGTATGCAAAATAGAGCCGATAACAATGCCTGCCTCCTCCTTCCCTTGGAGGAATATTCTGAGAATTTGGAAGATGCTATCTTGGAAGTGATTAGAGCTCCTAAGAACTGGGCTCTCAGTACAGAAGTGGTGTTGTTCTCAGGTTGAGTTACAGCTGCTGTTTTTCAGCATGAAAGGTAGATATTGTGAGACCTTGGCAAGAAGACGGAGTTGTTGCTCTGTATTGACACAATGATAAACTGAGCAGGAAGGCAAGCACCTGAAAAGCCAGTGGTTCTGATTTCATTCATTGACTCCTTCATACTCACTTCAAATTACAATCCCCATTATTTTTTATGGATACATGTTTTTGTTTTTTTCCTTTGCAAACTTCACCACCTGTCAAGACAACCGAAGAAAAACAAAACTGGTCCAAGACACAAATATATTTTTACTAACTGAATCATACAAAAGTGGAATACCAATTTTTTAAGAAGTCACGTAGTTCACTCATTTTCACAATTAAATGATTTCTGAATATTTTATTTTACAGGGAATTTTAATGAATAAAAGCTAGAACTAGACTTTCTGAAGAGAGGTATGGTCTGAGAATCATGTATGCTCTTAAAGCCACAAGATAGAAAAGTAACTGTCCAGGAAAATCAAATCACATAGAAATTGTTAACTAAAACATGATTTCTGAATTTTTCAAAGTTCAAAGGCAGTAACAAAAATAAGCTATTCAGTACAACACAAAGCAAATTGTAAATCACTTATCAGTGAACTTGCCTGAGAATAGCGAGGAAAGAATATATAATACTGACCTTGAGGAGTAGGAAGAGGTATTCAGAAATGGGAATATCTAAGCCCAAGGGAGTAAAGTTTCTCAATAATGAGAATAAGGTATGCAAAGCCACCAAATAAATAAATGAATAAACCACAAAATTGAGTAAGATGGAAATCAGAATTCAGAGGACAGAACTCTGCATTCTGGGGATATGTTGGATGGGGTTAGAGATAAAAAGGGTTTTATAGATAGCTTGCAAATGATTCCTGAATGTTTGTTAGGCATTCATATTAATAATAGTAGACATCATAAATAATAGTAGACATCCCAACGTTTAGTTCAATTTAGATACAAGCTATGCTTTGGGAAACCGATTGGTCAGATAAGTGCAATGACTATCACAATAAATCTGGAAAGAGACGATGACAGCTCAAAGTAGTCTCTGTAAATGACTGAGAGTCAAATCAACCAGATTTGCCTACAAACCTGGGATTCTCCAAGCAGAAGCGAAGGTGAAAAATGATGTCCAGGTGAGCTACAGTCCAAATATTCCAATTTCTTCCACTCTTAGCCCAAGTGCCTGCTCTCTATAAGACAACATGTGACCTTATGTAGAACTGCCCTATGAGTTTCAGCAGGAAATCCTTACACCCATAAGGGCAAGAATAGGTTCATCTTTCAAGTGGGTCACCCTATCCAAGCCATATCTGTTGGAGGGTAACTGCCACTAACAATGCTGATTCCATACATGAAAATAGCAAAAAGAAAAAGGAGTTACCTCTCTGTTGCTTTAGAATTATAAATTTCAAGATTAGAATTCTTAGTTTCCTTTCAAGGAATAGAAGGGAAGGAGGAAGGAGAATAAAGTTTTTGTGATGTGAGCTGATTGAGTCCTGAGTGTCTGAGTGTGAAAAAAAAGCCAAGAAGGGTATAAAAAGGGCTGGGAAGAAGAATAAGGGATTCAGCCAATTTCAGAGGTGAATGGAAGCCCGGTAATAAAGTTGAGGCTGTCTGGTGTGTGACCCCGCAGCCTTCACCCAGGCTGGTGAACTCATGGTTTTAGTATGCATAAGCTGAATGTGTGTCCTGAAGGAGTTTGGAGGTTTGAAACTTGTGTTGAAGTTTATCTTATTTAGTTTGACTCAAATACGTTTGGAGAGGCCATGAGGAGTCAGCCTGAGACGGACAAGCTGTTGGTTCTTGGTTCCTGTGTCTTGGAGTATTTCTACTGCTTGGAGTTGAAAAGGACACTGTAAGAAGAAGAAGATGATCACACCTTCGACTACATGCTTGGAGAAATTGGAACACGCTAAAGGAGAAAAAGGACCGGTGCTGCTGAACTCAGATTGATTGGACATGTGGTGAGGCAACCAGAGACTAAAAGACAGTTTGGACGATGGGGGGGGGGGGGGGG
>PVHY01002082.1:64537-81435 GCA_004024945.1 Uropsilus gracilis | reverse complement strand
TGACAATGGTAACTAATGTGTGGTAGTTTAAGGGTTAGCAAAGGCTTTTCTTAGGTCTTTATTAGATTACAAGATAATCTCCTTTTTAGGAAAAGTGGGCAAAAGAATTTTTAATGAAGAAAAGCCTGCCCCCCCCCAACAACATACCCATGGGGTCACAGAATATCTATGGTAAGAAAAATATGAAAAAAGAGGTATAACAAAGAAGGATAGAAGAAAATAAGGGGAGGAATAAAAAGGTGGGAAGAGAGATGAAAGTCTGCCAATAATGATGTCTCATTCTTGCTCCCTTTCCCAACTCTAGGGCTTAAAGTCATTTAAAAGAATATGCCAGTTTCCACAGACTAGAGACAAGCAGCTGTTGCTCTTGGCCTCTTTCAATGAATAATAACATTTTGGGACTTGTTTAAAACAAAGACCTCTGTAAGCAGTATCACTATATCTCTAACCTGAAGTTGCCTATGATGGGAGTTTTACTTAGCTAGTTAAAATGTCTTAGTAATACACATATAAACGCACATATTCTGCAAATGCTTTGACTGCCCATTATGACTGCAAGTTTCTCAAATCAACTAATTCATTTCGACAGTCAACAAAATTTGTTATACACCTCTTGTAAACTAAGCCATGTGCTAGGTTTTAGAGAAACTGAGACAAAGCTAACATAATCCAGAATTTATGGAGTGTACAGCCTAATGAAAGCATTTATTAGACAGTCTAATAAAACATTAAAAAACATTCTAACATTTGAACATTTTAATTACTATTCTGCTGTGAAGAAGTAGTACAAGTATCATAAGAACGATCAAATTTGATTTTATCAATCCTCAAAGACTTAAAGATTGAAAGGTGATGTGGGGGAGAAAATATTCTGGCAGAGCCAATAGCTATAGGGAGACCTGAGATAACCTTCTAGCATGGCAGAGAACAGAAAGGATCTTGTGAATTAGCCATGTTGAACAAAGCTGAACAACAGAGTTGAGAATGGAGATTCCAGAGGTGAAACTTCTCCATTCCCAGAGCTATTGCCTTCATACCTAGCAGAGCAAGGTTCCAGAACAAACGATTACTACAACTTGGAGTACTTGGAGGTATTCCGGCTAGTGGCGTGATGTCCCTCAGCCTGGAATCCATCTTTACATAATAGCATGAGGTTGGATGAAATAATTTCTGCAACTTTGTTAAGGTTGAGAACAGCCTAGTAGATTTAGAAAATTGCAAGAATGGAGATATGATCTCTTTTATTCACTTTACTGTTTATCTATCTTATGGCAGTAAAACCGAATGTAACACTTCTCTTATGCAACTTAATTTTATTGAAGAGTAGAAGAAAATAAGATCAAATTCTCTATAATCAACTTTCTCGAAAACATAATTTACCAATAAGTTTATAGTTATAGAAAGGGGAGGAATATCTGACCATGTAGACTTTTCCACTCTATCTTACTGATCATTTATAAACAAGGGAATGAAAGATTTTATCAGTGCAAATTCCAGCAAGAAACTGAAACAGAATTTGCTTTCTAAATGATTCAAATAAAGGGACTTGCATGACAGAAATACATACAGAATTAAAGGCAGGGTTGAAGAAACAAATAAATAAGAAATATTGAGACTAAAAGGGAGTAGAATGAAGAGAAGGTTTTCCACATTAAAGCTGAAGGGATCAGGAGAGGGATGGTATTGCTATTATTTACAACAGAAGCTGTGGTTACAGAGGAAAGAAGCTGGGAAGGAAACATGACCTCACACCTGTCTCTGCATCTCTCCAGAGCCCCTAGAACCCATTTATGACCCAACCCACAAAGAAACTTGGATCAGAAGAGCCAGAGAATCATTTTCCAGGACACAGAGTGGGGCAGAGAAGTGGAAAATGAATGCTGGAAGGGAAATAAAAAAAAATGGAGAATTAGCATTACAAATATGATGGGAAAATAAAGTGTAAGTATAATAGAAAAGGAAGGGAAAATGCTGGTTATATAAAATATAGAAAGCCTCTAAAACTTATAATATATACATATAATAATATATGTATTATTGTAATATTGTAATACAATATTACATATTGTAATATGTGTATAATATTATATGTATAATATATACATATAATAAAACATATATTATATAAAATAATATACAATGTACTACTCTATGATCAACTGACAATATATATAGCATATGCTGTCAAGCTATAAATCAGTTATTTCATATACTTGTTTACATTGTGCAAATTTAAAAGCATATACGAGTACATGCATTTATGGCTATGTATATTTTATATATTTTCATGTGTCATTAGATTAAAGATAAATTCACTCTTGCAATGTATGCTGGCCACATGACTGATTGATTCTGAAAGTGAGAGGCAAACTGTCCATCTTTGACTTCATTACCTATTTTTTCCATGTGCCTAGCACAGTCACATACCTGTTTTTCAATAGAAAGGCTATAAACTGACTCTGTCAATTCTATATGAGCTTAATGCAAGACATACTATTTGAGACTGGCAAGGTCCCTCTCTGTAAACAACCCCTGATGTATCGGAAGTGGTTCTCAACAATCTTGTTTTCCTAAAGGACGGATACCTTTTATTCTCATTAGGTGTTAGGTATTAGGGAGAATACCTTTCCCCTTCACATTCCTACACCACACTCATTGCTTTAGGTCCCAGTTCAAATGTCATTTCTCCTGTCAAACATGACCACCTCTCCATGATCATGCTCATTATAGCTTTCTTATGCTCCTTATGTCATGTCTTTTAAAGATCTACTTTATATTAGGCACAAGAACATATCTTATATTCATTTCTGTTTCTACCATTTAAAAAATGCATAAAAAGTGAACTTGTTTTTCAAAATGCACATGACTCAAAAAAGTGCACATGACCAAAACATGCACAAGAGAAAACATAAGACAAGAACCTAGACAAGAATCACAGAAATGTATTTGGGTATGTATCTCCTATGTCAAAGGGAACAAAAGCAAAAATAAACAAGTGCTTGATAAACCACCACAAAAACAGAAAGAAAACCTAGGGATAGAAGATATTTTCATGCCAAATACCTGACAATAGGACAATTTCCAAGATACATATGAAGCATTCATTTAACTCAACAACAGCAATCAAGAAAATGACCAAGTGCCTAAAAAGCACTTCTCGAAAGAAGAGAAACAAAAAATTTGCAAATACATGAAAAAAATGTTCACTGTCACTTATTATAAAAGGAAGGAAAATCAAAACCCTAAGATATCACCTTACCTATGTGAGAATGACCTATATCAAAAAGATTGGCAATAACTAATATTGGAGACAAACTGGAAAAAAAGGTACATTCATCCACTATTTGCAGGAATATAATTTGGTGCAGTCTCCAGGGAAAATGGTATAAATTTGCTAAACAAAACAAAAATTGAAATACCAAATGATCCAGCAATAGCATGGTATTTACACAAAGAATATGCAAACACTAATTTTTAAAAAATAATTTATTTATATATATATTTCACATCTTTATATTACCTGGGTTCACCCACTACCTCCCCTCCCTGACCACTCTTTACCCATTTCCCTCTCAGTTGTGTACTTTAGCTTGGTTATTAGCTTGCTTTGACTTTTCCTTCTGGTCTTTTGTTTGTTTTTCCTATGTCCTATACATTAGTGAAACCATTTGTTTTCTGTCTTTTTCTTTCTGACTTGTTTCTACTAATATGATTTCTTCTAGGTCCATTCATGTTATTTCAAATTCATCAAATTTGTCATTTTTAATTGATGAGTAGTATTCCATTGTGTATATATACAACATCTTTTCCATCCATTCATCTGTTTTGGGACATTTGGGTTGTTTCCATGTCTTTGCAATTATAAATGGTGCTTCAATAAACATCTGAGTACAGGTGTCCCTTTGTATAAGTATTGAGGTCTCCTTTGGGTAGATTCCCAGAAGAGCGATTGCTGGGTCAAATGGTAGTTCCATTTTCATTAGTTTGAGGGTCCTCCCCACTACTCTCCATAGTGGCTGGATCAGTATACATTCCCACCAACAGTGTAAAAGTGTTCCTTTCTCTCGGCATCCATGCCAGCACTTGTTGCCCATTTTTTTGTTGTGGTTCATTCTTACTGGTGTAAGATGGTATCTCATTGTGGTTTTGATTTGTGTTTCCCTGATTGCTAGTGATGTTGAGCTTTTTTTTTTTATGTGTCTGTTGGCCATTGTATTTCCTTTTTAGAGACGTGTCTTTTCAGTTCTCCCCATTTTTTGACTGGACTTCTTGTTTTGTTTTTGCTAATTGTGTGAGTTCCTTGTGGATCTTTGATATCAAACCCTTATCACTTTTGTGGAGGGTAAAAATTTTCTCCCATTCAGTTGGGTTTCTTTTTGTTTTGTTTGTTGTCTCTTTTGCTGTACAGAAGTGTTTTTGTTTGATGTAGTCCCAGTCATTTATGTTTTCCTTCATTTTTCTGGCCAGCTGTAGATGTGTCCAGAAATGGATTTTTTTTTTTTTTGAGACTAGGTCTCACTATGTTCCCTGGGATAGTTATGATCCTGTGGACTCAAGCAATCCCCAGCCTCAGCCTCCCAGGTAGCTGGGATTACAGGCACCCACCACCACACCCAGCTACTTTTTTGAGAACCAGGCCTCTCTATGTTGCCTGGGGTAGTCTTGATGCTGTGAACTCAAGTGATTCCTGTCCTCTTGCCTCCCAACGCTTGAATTATAGGCAAAAGCCACCACACCCAGTTTCAGAAATGGATTTTTGAAGTGTAATTCATGGAGGGTTCTTATGCAAACACTAATACAAAAAGACTTATGTGTTCCTGTGTTTATAGCACCACAATACATAATAGTCAACTCATGGAATCAACCTAAATACCTAGGGACAAATGAATGGATATTGAAGTGGTTATGCTATGTTAAATGTGAAAATGGAAGACATTTACAGGATAGATCCATTCACTTGGGAAATATAAATAATCAGAGAAAACAAACTGGCAAAACACTCCAGGAATATTTCACAAGAGTCTGAGGAAAATATCCTGGTAATCAGAGGGGATGGGCTATGGAGAGCAAGGTAGAGAGAAGGTAATAAAGGTACTGACATTGAAACTTGGTGGAGGATGAGTGAGGTATGCACACATGTGGGAGCTTGAAATTGAAATTGTACTTCTGAAATTATATAGTTGTGTAAATGATTAGCAAACTAATAAAATAGAGGAAAAGGTAAATAAAATAAAATGGACATGAATGAATGGATCATTCCAAATTTAGAATAAGTTCTAAAATGCCACAGCTCAACCCACCAGGGTATCCTTATCCACTAGGAGCCTCTCTTCTGCTTGGTTAGGGTCTGAATTCACCTTGGATTTATAGTCTTGCTTTATCTAGGGAGAGAATAGTAGGAGAGGGCGGAAAGAGGGAAGAACTGTTCCCTGTTCTTAAATCATGAAACTCCAGCATCTATAGTTAAATCAAGAATAAGGTCTTCTGAAAGACAGAGGGTATGGGTAAGTCAGGCAAAAAGGATCAATTGTATGGGGAAGGAGAGAATTGAACTTTTAATGATGAACTTAATATATTATTGCAGTTGTTGATTTATAATAATACATACCTGAAACCAACATAAGGTTATAAAGTAGTGTAACAACAACAAAAATTTTAAGAAATGAAAGGAATGTGGTGAAAGCACAGGGGAATCCAGACAAGCTAGATGTGCAGAGGAAAACCATGCCACCCTTTCCATCAGCCAGTGACTCAACAAGAAGCCCAAGGCTGAAGCCAGACCTTCTCAACCATAGATACACCTCCTTACCTGGTAGCTAGAGAAGGAGCTGCCAGGTGCTAAATGTCATTTGAGGCCAACAATCCATAGGGCAGTCACTAATCTATAGAGGGGCCATAACAAAATGTGATCCTAGCAAGCTGATGTCAAAAAGGACTCTTAATCTCTATTTTCACATGCATAAGTAACTGTGTGCAGCATGTCAATGAATTTTCCCTAAGCAGCCAGGCCATTGAAAACCATTTATGTGGTACTGGGCATGTATTTTTAATGGCATTAGTCTAAAGGTCAAGCAATGCAAAGAAAAGCTGCCAGGAAGCAGACCAACAGTTCAGGCAGGTAATTGAGCGTGCAAAAGCACTCCTCAGTCGTAGCCACTAGTCACATTTTTATTTATTTCTCTACTGTGTGGTGTGGAAATGATATTCTTTTATTTTCTCTTCTCTGTTTATGTTAGAAAGCAGCCATCAGATAAGGATTATCCTTCTAGAAATAATATTGCTATTGGCAATAGCCTATCAGCAAAAGTTGGGCTTTCACTCCAGAATAGAGTCAGAGAGAGTCAGTATCAGCTCTCAACAAACCTCAAGTATCACATTGAAGATCTGAACAAAACTGAGGGTGGAGGTGGAGCTTTAAAAATATGGAAATCCCCACTTCTAATTCCAGTTTGGAGACCTGGCGGACCAGAATGTTGAGAAGACACTTTTGTGATTCATTACAGTGTCTGCTTGCTGCAGCTATAGAGAATGATATCTCTCCATCCATTCATCTGTCTGTCCATCCACCCAAAACACAACTATTTATCATATAAATGATAGTGATAATTAGAAGCTAGAATCTAATTATTTGTCATTACATTCCAGGAACTGGGCTACTCTATATCTCTATATGGTCTCATTTAGTGCTTTTAATAATCTTAACATTCTTATTTAATAAAAGAGGAAACTGAGAACTGAAAAAGATTTAGAAGTCAGTCAAGAGTGGGATTGAACCTGACAAAGGCATGGTTGGCTCCAGAGCTCAGACTCAATCCCAGGATTTGTCTGTTCTCTGACAGTATTTTACACCTTTTTAGGTGCCATGGAGGGCACTTAGGAAAAAAAGTCACTGAATTGGTATTGGTCTTTCAGGGTTGCTGCTAGAAATAGAAGAAGAGAAAACAAAGATGGTAGAGAAACAAGATACAGGAGCAACAAAATTCCTTTAGAAAATTTACCCAACTATTCTTCAAAAGCTTCCCTTGATATGGGAAACTGTGAATGTTTGCCTTTCTCTACTCCCCAGATACACT
The DNA here is from genome assembly GCA_004024945.1 of Uropsilus gracilis. Taxonomy (NCBI): domain Eukaryota; kingdom Metazoa; phylum Chordata; class Mammalia; order Eulipotyphla; family Talpidae; genus Uropsilus; species Uropsilus gracilis. Next base: position 74,362 of record PVHY01002082.1, on the reverse strand, counting down.
GCCCCATCACTTACCAGAACAAGCTGAGGTTGAGATTTCTGATGAGAAAAGGGAAGGCTAGATGCCCAGATATTGAAGAGACCGTGGGTGTCTGATGACACTTAGCCTAGAGTAACTCAGAATACTCACTCCCCTAAACCTCAGCACTGTAGATAGAATAGTGCTATCTGGGGGATAAAATGGTGTGATTGGTAGCCAAAAACTCCTGGGTCCCCAAACAAGAGCTTCTGGAAAAAGACCAACCACAGTTAGTTGGACCAGGTGAATCTCCCTTTGGAAATCAAAAATCTTCCAGGGTGAGATTTCCAAAATACTTGATGTTGATACAACTGGCAGGCAAACTGCAATGATTCAGAGGGGATGGAATTGGGCTTGTCTCTTCAAGGATGTAGGGAGGTGTTCAAGAGCTTCTTTTTAAGGGGGCAGAGAGTTTCTTTCAAATAGGAATGCCAATCCCTAGGAATCCAGGCTGAGAAGAAGATAATGATCTAAATGGGTGTGTGTGTTTCACTAAGGTGAGGGAAACCAGCTATGCTCCCAGAGATCACAATAAAGTTCATCCCATACCTGCATCAGACAAGACCACAATGAAAGTCTTCTAGTAGAGAAGAAAGGAAATATCCGAGGTCTCACTTATATGTGGGATATAGAGAAATCAAACAAAAAGACAAGAAATGGTTAAAACTAGCAAGTAAATAACAGAACTGAAGCATACATCAATGGAGGGTGGAAGGGAGGCCTGGTAAAATCGGGTGAGGAATGAGTACAGGGACTATGGTGATGGTTCATGGGTGATATGGTGGTGGGAGAACTTTGTGGTATATAACAATATAAGAAGAATATATATAATCAATAAAAAAGATAAAAATAAATGAAATTAAACAAAGTAAGTGTCTTGAAAAAGAAAAGGAAAGAAAGGAATCATCTGATAATTACCCAGGCTGGGAAAACACTAAGGAATACTCTATGTGAATGGTTCCTCTCTTCTTGGGAAGGCAAACTCAGAGGTCAAAATAAACTTGAGGTATCATTAAATTACCTCAGAGCAAAACACAGTAAACCAATGCTAGTCCATCCTGAAATTGCACGATGACCTATTGAATGGTCCAGGGAGAAACAAGAGAGTGCTCACTGATTTGCAAGGAATGGTTGCCCAACAGGCAAGACTTCTTACCCTTTTTGTAAACCATCCCCCCACACACACTCACCCCCTTAAGAAGGAGTTCAGTGCCAGGCTAACGGCACTGCTGGGACCCTTTGCCCTACTTCCTTTACTTATTCTACTGAAGAAACAGAACATAAAACAAAGCAAAAAGACTTGTCATCACGGGATAGATGAGAAAAATGATGTCCTAATCCCATCAACCTTTCCTGTGCAGGTGAGGAGAAGCTCATGATGACACACCAGCACCCCAGAAACGCCCCTGGGAAAGGCATGAGCTCTAACAACAGTTTGGATTCTAAATTATTGGCACCCCTTTGAGATAAAAGTGGATGCCATTCAGAAATGGGGGTTCCCGCAGACTGACAAATAAGTGTGGGCTTTTATTAGTTATTATTGAATATTTATGTCCTATTTATCACTGCTTGTTGGCTATGAAAAAGTCAGATAAAGACATTTGGCCACCTGAGTGCCTGGGGCTTTCGATCAATAACAAGTCAGCCTATCCGAGGCCCTTCTGACTGCTGCTTGGAAGACAAAGGTCCTTTGTAAACTCGAATGCCCCAGAGCACCGGCTTGGAGCTGTGTTGATGCAAGCAGGAGGAAGTGGCAGGGGAAAGAAGGAAAGGGAAATCTTTTGCTTTTCTCAGCAGAAATGAAGTAATGAGAGCACAGGCTTTTTAAAGGGAAAGGCTGTCGAGGAAAGACGCAAAACCAGGATCCACAGAAACATCTTTTACAGATTTCCTCCCTGGAATGCAGCGTGGACCCAGCTGCACATTCTATTTTTAGAAGTCTCCAAAATAAAGTTGGGTATGGACTTCCAAGTGTGCCCTTTGGATGTACCTTTGTTATAGTATTCCTTTAGGTTTGGAGAAGTTGTAAAACTGTCCCAAAACCATCCCTTTCTTTTCTGGAAGGGAGTTGAATACAAGGAAAAGTAGAAGGGAATGTTCAAAATAAATCCAGAGCCCTGATGAGTGTATTCAGCTTGGGGAGAGAGAATCATTTTTTTTAGTAATTCAAGGATTTGCTTAAATAAGTGGCCCCCATTTGGGGGATACCCAGAAATGCAATTCTCTGCTTGTGGCACTTTCCTATTCTGCTCAGGTGTCTTCTTTTGTCCTGATGGATGGTCCCTCTTGAATAAAAATGGAGCAATTAAGTTCAGGATAGAAAATTAGGAGGTGACAGCACAGAAAATGAGTTTCAGATGCTCTAACATAGATTTAACTTTATCATTTTCTTAGACTTGTCATTTTTATTAATACTTTACTATTTCCTACTAATATGCAGGGAGATGCAACGAAAAGGGGTTTTGGAACTTCTTTCCTGGGGCCAATGGAGTGAGGCACAGGAAGCACTCACTGCTCCCCATGCTGTCCTGGACCAAGTGAAAGAAGAACCTCAAGTGGAAAGCAAGGCTGTGATAAACGGGGAGGACCCACGAACAAGCTGAGTTTCAAGGCCAGCAAAAAGTTGGGAAAGGAGAGCAAACTTGACTAAGATACAACCTTGTGTGCTTCCCAGAAGCCACGCTTTTGTCCCCATCAGAAGTAGCAAAATGGATCCCCAAAACAAGAAATACGCATTTTAATATTTAATTTTTCTTTTTGTCAAAAATCATGCCAGTATGTCTGTTCTTGTTCCCTAGAGGCAACCACCTGGTGCAATTCATTGTTCTTGCCTCTCTTGGGACAAGAGATGTTTATAAATGATATGTTTACAATGTTATTTTTTCATTTATTAATTTCCAGTGTTATTTATTGGCTTCCTACAAGGAAGAGCGGAATTTTGCTTTTATAGAGACTCCAAACTTTCCTTCTCCCATCAACCTCACATACCAGCATTGAAATATTTTCAGTTAATAGCCAATGATCAATGTTCATATTATGACAGGAAATACTGTTCATCACCAAGAAGTGCATTGAGGTGATGCCTCCTTTCTCCTGTATTTACTATCTCCCAGGTGATTGACAGAGATTTCATTGAACCCCAGAGAAATGATAACCAGTTTCATCTCGGTACTTCTTCCTAAATAAGACTGCCCATCCCCAGCACTCTACCTTTCTTTGTATTGTTCTCCTGCCTTTTTTACATTCAAATTCCACTTGCAACAACACCTCATGTACCATTTCCTCCAAGAAGCTTGATCCTATCTTTGCTGTACTCTGCATCTAAATGTCTATACTGTTCACAATCTGAACTACATCATTGAGCTATTAATTATATTCTTTCTTACAGTGTTTGGTGTTATTCTTGCCTCTCCAACTGCAAGTTCTCTGAAGAAAGCTTTTCTTCAACCCTATATCACTTCTGCACCTGTCTCCCTCAAGAAAGCCTCTTCAATGGAGATGAGGAGAAGGAACTAAGTCCTGGGACAAAAGACCATATTGGATGCATAGGACACAGGGTCATTAGACCACCTATACTGACAAACTGTCTCAGACATACCCCTACAATGTTCCCACAGGTGGGAATGAAATTCCCGGTCAGACATAACTTTCAGTGGGATTGAGGTGCTCTCCCATTCCACAGGGTGAAGATCACAGAGAGAGGGCAGTGGCTCCCATCATGAGCTGTACCAATCATCTACCAGTACCAATCTCCATCAAGAAACTTTTCTATAGACATCGGTTCAAGGAAAGGTCCCCAATACCAGAGACCAAAAATATAAAGCAAAGAAGCAGCAAAACATGACAAAAACTGGTTTGGAGAAGACAGGCAGTAAGAAGGAGGAGGCACTGAAAGAATCCAAATACGTGCAAACTGGCTTCCTGCAACAAAGATACACTGGGAAAACAAAGCACAGGCTACTGTGCCCCAAGGAAACATGTTCTCACCTGGGAAAAGGAAATTGCTGCAGGAAAGAAAAGGAAGAATCTAATGGACTAAAATTTAGCCAACAACCGGCAGTAAAAGTGGAAATAGAGTGACCGCATATGGCAGGAGGAGAAAGGGCAAGGAGAAGGAACACCCCAAAAGCAAAAAAAAATAATGTAAACAAATTTTATATAATAATTTAAAAAAAGAAAGCCTCTTCACAGTGAGTATAATCCTCAATGCATTCTCTGAGTCTTCTTTGCAGTGATTGCTGAATGCTTTCCTAGTAGATCATTATTTTTCCCAGTGTGAGTTCTGGACAAATTCTTCATGGCAACAAGTTTTCTCTGAAGCCTTCTTCTCAAAACAGAAATAAGTTTACCACACTTAGGGAGATTTACAACCAAGCTAAAAATCATCAAAGCCATCTTTTATCATATGTGTGGCCTTACCTGCCATATGTTACCATTTCAACACGCCACGGTCGGTGCCTCTTAACGTAGCTTCTCATTTGTTTCTATTGTTTCTCTCTCTGTGTCCCACTATACCTTCACATTCAGGCTTTCATTTTCTGTGTCTGGACTGGTGTAAGATTCCTGAATCATCGTCTCTTTCTTGTCTTTTATTCCTAAACCCACATGTCACAATTTTTTTCTGCAGCACCATTTATTTCTGCAGTGGTGCTTTATTGCTCTCTGGCCTTACAGCCCAGGCTCCTTGTCTGGCATTTAAAACTTTCCATTAGCTTTAGCCCCTATTACTCTTGTATCATCTTCAACATTGCTTCTAACTAGAGGACTCGGAATTTTCTGACATAGTTCTATGCTCTTTAGCCTTACTACCTTTGTACATTCTGTTCACTACCTGGAAGTTTTCTCTTCACCATTCCTGCTGTCACCTCCACTGTGAAACCTTCCTTGTCTCTCCAAATCAGTCAGAGCTTTCTCAGTTATGAATTCCTATAATTACTTATTTCTATCTTTCTAAAGGTGCATGTTACATTTCACTTTTTATTATCTTTATTTACCGGTTCCCTTATTGCTTGGACTAGTGTAAAAGATTGTGAAATGACCAACATTTGGTCATTTCATAACCCATTCTACTCCATAAACATGGCAAATTGCAAGTTGCAGAAAGACAGGGATTGAATAAATATTTACTAAGTAAGCAAATGAATGAAATTAAATTGCACTCTTTTCTCTTGAACTTCCAAGTCCTCTAAAAAACATTTCTGATATTCTTCATTCTCTGTGGGAAGTGTGACAAGGGGAAGTTTCAGTAACCAAACTCTCATGAATAGAAAAGTCTAGCTTGAGTCTGTAGTTTGCCAACAAATGATATTCTAGTATTAAGTTAAGTGCTTCCTACTCTTTTGCACAGCCTGGAACTCACACTATTTCCTGATCCACAGACCCTCCTGGGGATGGGGCTTACATCTGGGGAAACTCTAAGTCAGAGCTGTTAACACTGACCCAACTTGTCTCAACATCAACAACTCAACTCGAACTGCAAAGTAGCATTCTGCCCATCTGTAAGTAGAAAAGGAAGTCTCTGTCTATTTTTACAGGACTGAGGGGGAGGCAAGAGGAAGCATTTCATTTAATTTCTATTTCTTCTCTTGGTGTCTAACTTTCTGGCCAGGGTTTTCTATTTTCAAAGCGTTGTATTATGTAAACATAGAAGAACCCTCCTCAAAAACAGAAGCAAGCTCTGCTATTTTCCAGTCTCCCTTCTGGCTTTCTCAGAGTCCTGCTCTCAGGCAAATATGTCTTTGGATACATGACATACATGGCAAATTCTGGGTCAGCATATTCATTTGACTCTGTGTACCCAAGATATTTGCAGTATAAATACCTAGTTTTTAGTTGAAAACTTTCCTAGAGAAAATTGATGGTGTCCATGACTTTCCTGTTAAGCCAATTCATACAAAGCCAAATATGTTTCCATTGAATAAAGCCAGCCAAAACCAAAAATAATCCTAAGGAAATTTCTTGTAACCCATCCCACAATTACAGAAATAATTCAGACAAAGTATGTGCTGAGAATGGTATCATTTATGCCTTGATGATCTGTAGCCTGTATTACCTGAACTGTCTAAACTAGCCCTACCCATCTCCCCTTTTAAGGTAGACAAACACACAGGTGCAAGCTCCAATGAAGACTACGTCATTTTTTTAATGGTCCAACATAAACATGCCTTTGAAATTGCTACCAAAGCTGGACAACCTTCATAGTTGCAAACAAAAAGGGATGAGCCCATGCCCTAGAGATTTGAGATCTAAGATTAGAAAACTCACCTTGATGAATCAGATAAAATTATAAGAAAACAAGAATTTTCCCTACCTTTATCCCACATCAGTCTGCCCTCAGGGTGAGAATTTCTTGAACTAGGACACTAATAATGTGAATGAAATGCATTAAACAGCTTGGAACTATTCTAGATTCTTAGTCTTCCAGTCCACCAAGGGTGGTAGCAGATGGCACAGGACTCAGTCTGTTTTCAAATGTTGCATTTGTGAGGCACTTGGTCAGATTCCAGTTGGTAGATTCAATGAAGAATAACATTAAAAAGCCTCCCATTTCCCATTGGTAAAACAAAGGAGGTTGGGTGAGATATTCTCCAAAGTTCCTTTCAGTTCTAATAGTTCATGATTTTCAATGGTCAGAATGTGAGGATTTGGAATGATCAGTCTCATTTCTCCCATTAAGCCCTGGGTGAATTGAGGGCCAGTGTTACATTGCATCATCTCGTGTACAGTAATATGTGAATGACATTACACAATGCCGGCTTTTATTAACGGGAACACTCTTCCAGCAATAATGCAATACCCTTGAGCTCATTTTGGCCTTCTTTGTTAGTACCCAACCCAAGTGCATTGTCAGGAGCTACAAGAACATGACATAGATGTTGGAAGCAGGAACAGTTGAAGAGGGCAGGCACATCATGGAATGACACTAATAGCCCATAGTCTTGTTCGCGCTCACAGTGGACGCTCAGTGAATGTTTGGTGACTAAGAGTGAGTAATGTAGAAACATTAATGGAGTTGTTAACTGCATAAAGTCAACACCTTTGCACCACATTATTTTCTGGGACCAAGCCTTGGGAGGAGAGAGGAAATTCAAATTTAAAGGTGCTTTAAGAGTTCCTATATATGAAGTCTCTCACTTATCATTGCTGCATTTCCTAATTGTGGGCGATAGTTTCTCTTTAATTAAATAAAGAAAATCCCATGCAAAATTTGAGTCAAATTTGCATCTTGATTCCTGACTTGTGCTTCTATTGGTTCACTAATGTAAGCTACATTCAAATGAAAAAAAAAAAAAAAAGATAGCTCTTCTATATGTGAGTCTAAGGAACTCTCATTTCACCTCTTTTGGAAGACTCCCGAACCCAAGAATACTCTGTGCAGACACCGCCTCTGTCAAAGCCACCAAGTCACAGTCCTGAGAAGAAAGGTACACTCAACAGGCTCAGAGATCTCTCTGTGCTTTACAATGTCTCACCAGCCTGATCCAGACCTCAGTAAGGGATTGTGGGTTTAGCGCTGTCCTTCAAAAGTCCTGTTACACCATTTGTCTTTGGAAAACATAGGTAGCCAACTTCTACCCTATACATGCTACTTTTCTCATATCAAGATAAATCCTGTATAGACTGGTTTTTCACAAAACTCTTCTTTATTGAATTGACTCACAGTTATTTGCTAGGAGTCACTGTTCTCCCTCTATTGATCCCTGAATGTCAGGAAACAGGATAAGGCTAAAAGTTAGGCCAAGCCAGTTTGTGAGCAGAACAAAACCAATTAACTAAATGGAAATTACACTTGAAGAGGTACCTTTGATAATAATCATTTGTAACATAGAATAAGAAGAATTTTAGGTAGTTTTCTACCCATTTTGCTTTACTGTCTCTCCAACTCAGAATCTCAGCTTAAAAGGTAGTTAACATTTATATAATATGACACCCAGCACAGCTCCTTTCTCTGAGGTTATGACTGATTTTTCTCTCTCTGTTCATTCCCCTTTTGTGACTTTTCTCCTCTTGTCAACTCATATTTCACTGTCTTCCCTTTAAGCATATTGAATAAATCGATATCACTCATTCCAGAAAAGTGTGGAGCATATTTAGCCTTTGACAAGCTTGCAGGAGTTTTTTCTTTTTAGAGAACTTAAACCTGACACCTTCCATCAACTCAGTCACTTGCTCAGGGATACTTTTGCATCATTTTCAATTGGAAAGTAGTTAGTGTTGAAATAAGATCTCTACTTAGTAGTCCATACAGTTGTCTTATTAAGAGATGTTTGAAATTTAACTGATGCTTTTGCTTCTGCATTTTCAGATAGGAATGCAATAAGATTAACTTTGCAAACTTAGAAAATGACATAATTTTAACACCTTTTTAAAGTTTGACTAACTTTAAATCTAACTGAAATTATTTTCAAGTGTCTCTAACACACTTTATGTGGTCACAATTCTGAAGTTTCTACAGATAAAATTTAATTTATTGAAAGCTGAAATTATATGCTATCTACCTTAGAACAATGATTGATTATCAACCTCTCAAAAATTGATTAAAAAAGAGAGATTTGGATTTCTACACAACTAGGTATTAAGTAATCTCCAAGAAGTAAGACACCAAACCAAGAATGGCCACTTGTGTCTTAAGGTTGAAATGAAGCAACAAGATGAAAATTCTTATAAATTGCATAAATTCTTAGAAAATCCACAGAAGCATGTGAAGAAGTATCCATAGATCCTGTAATGAACATCTAAGACAAAAATTATGTTTGGTTTTCGGTTGGTTTGTGGTTGGTTTTATTCCATGCAGGTCATGTAAGGAGAACTGAATTGGTACCTCTAGTACTTTCCAGAAGAATCAAGCTCTGGTCACCATATTTGGATATTTGATGTGTTCTGGCCCCCAAAATTTTTAGAATCATCCTTAGGAAATATCAAATGTGAATGATCATCCAACTCCAAGTGACAGGACCCTGTCATGATAGGGGGAAGGCAGTCCAGCCAACTTCTGCATAAAGACGTACCACAAATCTGATAAAAACAGTTTTGGCTTTCAGATTAAAGGATTATCTGAACATGACTACAAAACAGAATACTAAGCTTTCTTTAGTTTGTTATTCCCAAGAAAGATGAACTACAGGTCTCCTCACCCCATTCCTCAAACTCATCCCCATCCTAAGCCTCACCCCACTACTGTACTGCAAAACTTCTTGGATTTCTGAATGAGGCTTGGTTGTAGTGAGCATCAGAGACCAAGTTTGGGCCAGTGTTAGTGTGCAACATTGGGATAGGCAGGTACTGATTATCTTGCTTAGTAACTAAACATGAGAATGTCTATTTCAAAAATAACTTGCTAATAAGACTAGCATTTTTACATTTTTGCTATAGCAAAATTGGTAGCAATAAGATGCTCTGCTTCTTGTTAAACAATCTATGGTGTAAATGGAGTGTTCAGAATCAGCTCTTCATAATTCTACACAAACCAGTGTCCAGGCAATATCCTCTTACCCGCACTATCTTCTTGCAGCAGTTTTGGCAGGCCAAATGCCTCTAGCTTCCCAAATTCTCAATGGATGGATATATAGAACTGGAGTGTATTTATCTTATTACAGGTAAGAAAGCTAATCTTGCCGGGTACGGTGGCTCGTGCCTATAAGCTTCAGCCTATGAAGCGGCTGGGGCTAGGGATCGCGGTTTGAGTCCTGCCTGGGGCCAGTAGCAAGACCTGGCTCCAAAAAATAGCTGGGCGTGGTGGCACACGCCTGTAATCCCAGCTACCTGGGAAGCTGAGGCTGAGGATTGCTTGAGTCCGTGGTACCCCAG
>PVHY01002082.1:0-64437 GCA_004024945.1 Uropsilus gracilis | reverse complement strand
CAAAACAGACTGCTCTGACAATATGTGAGAAAAGATATAGCATGCTAACATTAATCAAAGAAAAGTGGAGTGGTTATATTCATAAAAGACAAAGCAGATTTCAGATCAGTGACTACTGCCAGGAATTAAACAATGCAATTTAATCATAAAAGGGATAAATTCATCAAAAATTATCGCAACCCTTAAGATTTATGTGTCAGTTTTATATTCTGTGAAACAAAAAACTGACAGAGTTAAAAACACAAGTAAATATGTACAATTCTAGTTGTGTACTACAACACTCATCTTTCAATAATTGCTAGAACTAGTAAACTGTAAATTAGCAAGAATATAGAATAAGGATCACCAAACTATGAGCTTTAGTACAAAGCCAGTTCATTGTGCATCAGATACACCCACACTCATTTATGTATTGACCTGCTTCAGTGCAGATTTGAGAAACTATAACAGAGACTCTATAACCCATAAAAATGAAAGTACTTGCTGGTCTTTAGCAGAAAAATGTTCATGTATCACTGATATACAAGATTTTATAGCATATCAACCAATTCAACATATACATGTAGAATACTCCAGGTTATAAAGCATACATTCATAAATATAGACCAAATCTGGGCAATAAAACAAGTTTCAATAAACTTTAGTTTTCAAATATGTGAAGTATATTTTCTGAGCATAATAAAATTAAATTACAATTCAACAAAAGATAGATTCCCTAGGACTCCAAATATTTGAAAACTAAAGAACTCATTTTAAGTGTACCATGAGTTTAAAAAATCAGAAGAAAAATTATAATGCATTTTTAATTAAATGCAAATGAAAGACAACAATGTTAGTGGGCTATACTACTAACACAGTACAGAGGAAGAAATATATACATAAAATGTGTACATTAGTCACTTAAAATGGCTTAGCTTTTACCATAGAGAGCTAGAAAAAGAGAAAATTTAATCTAAATTAAGTAGAAAAGAAGGTCAGAAAAGAAACAAAGGAAGAAAACCAAAGGAAAAACAATGAAAGTTGATTCTTTCGGAAAATAAAATTGATGAACCCATTGCATGAAAAGGAAAAATAGAAAGGCACAAATCACCAATGTCAGGGATAAAAAAAAATATTACTATCAATATTTAAAAACAGTGAGAAAATATTATGAATAGTTCTATGCTTAAAAATTCAACAACTTAGATAAAATACACAATCCATTGGAAAGTAAACTACCACAATCTACTCAAGAAAAAGAATCTGAATATCTTTTAATCTACTAAAAAATTAAGTCTGACAAAAAAAAAAAGAAAACTATAGACCAATATCCATATTAACATAGGCACAAAAACCCTCAACAAAATCCTTGCAATCAGAATACAGCAATATATTAAGAGAACCATCCACCATGAACAAATAGGATTCATCGGAGGGAGACAAGATAGGTTCAACACATTCAAATCAATGTCACTCACCAGATCAGGATAAAGGAAGATAAAAATCACATGATTATTTCAATAGGTTAATGCGGTATGGTATTGGAATGGAAACAGAAAAAGAGGCCAAGGGAACAGAATAAATAGTCCAGAGATAAACCCACACAAATATGGACAAAGGAGTCATGACTATGAAATGAAGAAAGGAAAGACTAACAAATGGTGCTGGAAAACATAGGTAGTTTCATGCAAAAAGTAATGAAACTAGATTTATACTTAATTTCATACCAGAAATTATAGATCAATGTATAAAGACTGAGATCATAAAATACTTAAAGGAAAACATAAGCGCTATACTATATAGGGCTTCTATAGCAAACATGTATTTGATCACACAGTTCAAATGACAAGGAAAACAAAAGCAAAAATAGACATGTAAGATTACATCAAACAGCAAATCTTTTGTACCTCAAAGGAAACCATCACAAAACAAATAATCACCTTACAGGATGGAAGATATTTACGTCTCCCATCAGACAATGGACTAATTTCCAAAATATATAAAGTACTTAACACAATCCAACAACAAAAAGACATACAACCCAATTAAAAATGAATAAAAGATCTAATTAGACACTTTTCTAAAGAAGACAGTCAACTACAGAAAACTACATTTCTAAACAATAGAATCCTTATAACCTGAGATTTTAGGAGAGGTATTGTACTTAAATTCAACTTCCTAGTTGCAAATGCAACTTCAGGTAGAATATGGCTTAGCCTTAAATCATAGTAACTGTATCTCAGTTCAAGCCTGGTTACATTTAGCATGTACCTTCAAATTGGTTGTGCCTTTAAGAATTGTGGGAGTTAAATTAAAAATGATAGTTCAAGCAAATTAATTTGATTGAAAGTAAAAGAAAAAAGACAATATTCAGGTAGACTACAGACACACAAGGAATTGTGCAGTATCACCAATAAGAAAAAATGCAACTCAAAACCACATGTGCTATCACTTCACCCATGTCAAAAAAAATGTAAACAACAAATGTTGGTGAGGATGTAGAGAAAAGGGAATACTCACCCATGGTTGATTAGAATGCAAGTTGTTACATCCTCTACAGAAAACAGTATGGACTTCTTTGTGAATACCAAATGGCAGATGACTCCAGCAGGGGACAGTTGGGGGTTGGGGGTACTGGAATGGGAAGCTGAGACAGCACTGAGGCAGAGATCTGAGCAGGGACCAACAGTAGCAGAGCTCAGGGAAGCAAGGTTGAGGACAAAAAGTGGATCCTCCCTGCTGAACTGGGCTATCTGGTCAAGGATATGAAGATCAAGTTGCTGGAAGAGATCCATTTCTTGTCCTTGTCCATCAAAGAATCTGAAAACATTGATTTTTTTTCCCCTGGGCCATCCATCAAGGACAAAGTTTTAGAGATTATGCTTTTACAAAAGTAAACCCATGCTGGCAAGTGCATCCATTCAAGGCATTTGTTACCATCAGGCATTACAACAGACTCATGATCTGATGGTTAAATGCTCTCAGGAGGTAGCCACTGCCATCAGAGGGACCATCCTGGCCAAACTCTCCATTGTCTCCAGCAGCAAGACTTCTGCAAGGAAACATCAGCATGACCTACGCCATCCCCCTGCAAGGTTAAGGCCACTGCAACTCTGTGTTTCTGTGCCTCATTTCTTCCCCAGGGGTACAGGCATTGTCCCAGCCCCTGTGACCAGAAGCTGTTGTTGATAGTTAATATTGATGGCCAATGGCTGTACTTCCTTGAAAACTTTGCCAAGGTGACCTCTGATGCCACCTTCAAGATATCTCACTGATGTCTGACAAAGACCATGTTCCCTTCATCTCCATATCTGAAATTCACTGAACACCTGGGAAAAACCCACAGGAGAGTCTCAGTGCAGAGAACCCAAGCTCCAACTGTCACCACCTCGTAATTTTTATCTTAGAAAATAAAATGAATTATGCCTTTTTAAAAAAAGAATGAAATGATATGGTGATTTCTTAAGAAAATTAAGATGGAAATCCCATCTGATCCAGTAATAACTATGCTGGACATTTCTCAAAAAAAAAAAAAAAAAAGATTTATGTACTCCGTGTTTATAGCAGTAGTAAAAATTGCAAAGTCATGTGACCAACTTTTGTACCCATTAAAAGACAAATGAATAAAGAAATTGTAGAATATATACTCAATAAAACACTACACCAGTATTAAAAAGATGAAATAGTGTCTTTGCTAACTAAATGAATAGATTTTGAGGTGACTATACTAAGTGAAATAAGTAAGAAAAAGAAAGATAAAGAATGAATTTACTTATATGTGGAGCATAAGCAACCAAAAACACATACTAGCAAAATACAGGAAAACAAATATTGGACTCAGGGGAAAAATTACCAATTACCAGTGAGAAGGAGCAGGAGGAGGGAGAAAATGAGGGAAGGGCATAAGGCATTGTCAAGTTTGATCTGGTTGAGGCTGAGTGGAACATGTGCACATATGGAAGAGTAAAAATGCAGTCCAGAATTATAATTTAAAAAACTAAAAATGTGTATTCTAATACTTTCCCACAAAGAAAACTCTGGCCCAAGTGGCAAAGTGGAATAACATAACCTTTTGGAAAGAGATGTATGTGAGTATATTGACACTTTATTCTTTGAGAAACATTTCCAACAAAGATAAAGAAATAATTGAATGACTAAACAACTGTGCTGTCAATAAATGGTATTATCTATTATTAACAAATAATTTCTATCACATTAAATTCTCAAATAATCTTTGAAGCAGGAATTATACTCATTTTTAGTGAGGAAAGTGAGACGATGTATGTTTGTTCATTTTAAGTCTAAATAAAACAGTGGTAGTAATACAAGTATTACTAATATTCATCCCTATAAATTTACTTTCTAATTTAATCTATAAAGTGTTTCTATAAAAACACTTTATTTATCCAATATTTCTGTTTGACTCAGAATTCATGCTCTTTCTAACTCCACCATATGTCATAATGTGCTCTCCAGGAAAAGCAAACACCTGCTGCCTCAACTCTGAAAGATGCCCAGGAAATCATTTTTAAGGAACCTAATAATTTAGTAAGTAAATTAAAATTTTAAAAACTGTAGAAGTGAAGGTTTTAAATTAACTTTTCAATACCCTGGAAGTACTCCCATGCTCCCATCAATCTTTCATTCAATATTCATTGAATGTTAAGTATAAAACATATTCTTTACACACCAGTGACAGCTTACTTACCAAAAATCTTAAGTAGCCATCAGATCATTGGGTTCTCTAGAAACAAAATGTTTAAGTCAGCATAAGCCATCCATGTACTTTAAAGTGAAAAATCACTACACTAAAATCCATTAATTTTACAACTTCAGAATGACTTTCTCTTGTTTTCTTGATTACTTCCAAATTTTTATTATACAAAAGTGTATAATATAACATTTTAATGCCAAACAAAACCATTCTGACTACAGGAAGAAAGTTTTTTTCCTATTCATTTACTATTTTAAGAAAGCATATTTCATAAAAGCAAATACTTAAAATCCCATAGCCACTTAAGTTTCATTTTGTAAAACCATATTCCATATATCCAGAGTAATGTACAACAGTTTTCCTAACTAAACAGGCTAACCATCTCATCAGCTTAACCAAGGATCTCCATTCCCCCTATATAATACATTGATTGATGAACAAAATATGCTGGATATCTGTAATTATAGACAACTCTGCAACACGCACTTCCAATTAAGTTGTCCACTTACAAAAGCCAATGTATTTGTTACAAATCTATTCATGCTAGTTCTATTTGTTCCTTGACTGTGTAATTTAATCAAGCGTTATGTAAAATGATTTTTTAAGTATGAGTGCAAAATGAGAATTGTTTCTATAAAAACATTTGAATTTCATTTGAATTAAGTGGTTAGAAGTATAAAATTTTAGAAATTTTTTTCACAGATTTTTCTCATGAGGTAACTTTTACTCATCAGAAAGCTTTGCAAATGTCTTAAAGAATCTACTTTAAGGATAATGACACTTGAAAAGTAGATCGAATATTATAAGTGTGATTTACACAAGAAAGATGGTAGGAAAATTCATAGGCAAAGATTAAGGCCATGAATGTGCATAAAAAATGGACTAGACAATGTATGTTAATTCATTTTAAGTCTAAATAAAACAGTGGTAGTGATACAAGTATTGCTAATATTCATCCCTATAATTTTACTTTCTAATTTAATCTATAAACAACTAGTTTTTTAAAAAATGAACATTTCTATTTAATACTGGATGCACCCTTGGCCAATTCTAGATCAAATTGTAAATTAGGAGAAATTTTTTTACCTTCCCCAACAATCACATTTCATCTCACTTGCCAGCTTCTTTCCTCAATCCTATCCCCTGCATGTAACCAGTAACTTCTTGTTTGAATTTAACAAAGCAAAAATTTGATTGAGCTTGAGATTTGTCTGGGAGTCTTTCAAAATACACATTTCTCCATGAGGTAGTCCCCAACTTTGTGAATGACAAGTGAGGCCCAGGGATCTGCTACTTAAAAGCCTTTTATATGATTCTCATCATCACCAGGTTTGGGGGACTACTATCCAATTACACTAAACAAAAAAGAGCAGAAAAGGATTTTGAAAGTTACCTGGTATAGCAAAATGACAATAAGTTTCTAGATGTGAGCATTTGTCATTTCATCCTAAAAATGTTAGTCATTTTCTTAAAAAATAGGTAGAGGAAAACAAAATATGGAAGGAAAAAAGCAAACCTCTGAGTCTCGTATTTTGAGATGATACTTAGCAAAAGTTTAAGTGAGTTTACTTTAACATGAAATTGCAAATACTTAAAAGAACAAAGTTTTTGCACTTCAAACTACAGAAGAAGGCTGTTTTCTCATGAAATCACACAGAAAAAAAATAGGCAATCAACAGAACAGAACAAAGGACATGACTGTAGCTGATGCTGAGTAAAGAAGTAACCAATCTCCCTCTTCCCTTGGGAAGGCAGCTAAACTTGGAACCCTCAAAGCATCACTCATAACACTTTGAAAACCACTGGTATAACCAAACCCTGCAAAGGACTCTGTGTCAAGTTACCTATGGTTCACATAACTGAGTATCTTCATAGCTAGTTATCACTTCCTAAAACAATTTATTAATGACCTAGGGTAATGATTCAGTGTTCAGTATAATGACATATTCAGTATAATGACATATTGAAAAGGAGTCACTTAAATTTCTTTTTTAAAAAATAAACAGGTTATGGGAGGCAAGACCTCAAATCACCATGGTGATGGGGTATTAGAGTCAGCAAATAAACATAACTCGAAATTATCATATTTAATAAATAATTACAGTAAAGTTGCAAGTATATGATCTTATATTAATAAACTTACTAAATTTGAATGAAGGAATAAAGATGAGAGAAAAAGCACATAAGAATTGTGAATTTTTAACTGGGTAGTGATTTTCTCCCTTTTATTACTACAACATTATCAATGTCTTTTTAAATATGTATTCATTTCAAAAGATGGATTCTTTTCTGTTTATTTCAATTCTTTCTTTTATTAGGAATACCCACTATTTTTGAAATGAAGAAAAAGATTGCAAACACACATTATGAAATATGAAGAATCTTGGGACTAACTGACCACTTTAGTGATTATGGAAACTGTAAAATATTTTAAAAAGCAGATTTTTCACTGTTCTTCATTAAGGTCTGATTACCTCGCCCATTAGCATTTGGCTTTTATTATTATGATTGTGAATACTGTAGATGTTACCACTAATGGATAAAGAAAGTTGACATGGTTATCTTGATTATCTCATCAATAATCATTTGGAATAATCTTTCTTCATTCAGTGAGTGGATCATTCATATGCCCTATAATAATTGTGTACATTGAGGTATAGGATATTAGCATAAAAATTATGTTCACTGGAGACTTATTTCCATTTCTAATTCCACTAAAAATTAGTTCAGACTAACATTTGACAGTTTTATCAAATAGGTGAGAAAAAGAAATGATTCTTCTGCCATTTTTTTTCCATGATACATATACTCTTCTATTTACAGAGTGCTCCACTTACAAATAACCAGAGTAGAAATGTAACATTTTTCAGTCTTCCTTCTTGTTACTTTATTTTTGATCAGGGAAAAATATCAAGTAGATCTTATAAAATAATACAAAGTCACTCTCTAAATAGAAAATTACACAAGAGTATTATTCCACAACCTTCCTTCTCTGATGAAGTAGAGAGGAAATGTTGGCTGACAGTTCCCATTTTTATAACAGAGCTTAGATTTTAAGTGGGTTTTACAGTTTGGGTTACATGTCTCATTTATTGCTGGAACAACTTAGAAACACAGACATTGGTCCTAATAAGTTTCTAGATCGTCTTCTAACTGAAAACAGAAAACTGAGAGACTGCAATTTATCCAGTTATTTATTTAGGAAATGACAAGATGGGACTTCTTACCTAAATCTTCTGACTTAAGACCAACAATTTCTTTCTTAAAATACAAGACATCATTGCTACAAAAACCCTGACTCTGGCGTGAATCAAGACATGAAGACAGCATGGAAGAGACAGCTACCGGGCTCTAAGAGAGACTTCCAGATTTTTCTCCCCTCCTTAGCAGTCTCACCTTAAACAGACTCAGGAATGTATTGATCTGGCTGGTCCCTATTCTCTTTCAGGTATTTGACAGTGACTCCAGCTGTTGTTTTATTTCGCAAAGGCCTGGGCATTATGAGTCTATTTGTTTTCAGGCACAGGTAAGCGTATCAATTTGACTGACCTAATCCCATAGGATTTGATTTTTACCCTTCCTGTCAGGGTTTACCTCAGTTGACTGAAATAAATGATAACCAGTCCTGGCTACTCTAGTGCATTTCCTCCATGGTCAGGCAAATTTCTCAAGAAAAGTCAATTCCGTGATCACAGACCAAACCTCAAACTCTGACCAGGCATCTTACAAATATACACTCTAATTTACAACAGGAAGAGGATGTGAGTGGGTTCGGGACTTACAAATAGCTTGGCATTACATGACAAGTGATGTTCACCATATATAAGTAGATACTGATGCTTTCGGCATTTTGGAACTGCTTGACAAAATCCATAAAGCTGGGACTTTGGAAAAGTGTTGCAACAGAAATAGAATGTAAGCATCATATGTAATTTTAAATTTGCTAGTTACCATAATAAAGAAGAGTTTAAAAAAAGTAGTAGGTGAAATTATTATATTCTATTTAATGCTGTGCAAAATACTATAATTTAATATGTAATTAGTAAGCAAAATTGCTGAGATATGTTACACTCCTTTATCATATTGTCTCCAAAATCCAGTGTAGATCTTATACTTAACAAAGTATCTCATTATATGTAATTGAAATACTTTGATCTAGAGTTCATAAAATTGACAGTTTAGAAAACAGAGTCCTGCTTCCAATTATGCTACAAATACTGAAAAGATTTTCAACAACTGAATCAACTACTCAAAAATCAACTTTAAAATCAACTTTCTTTCACACTTTCATCAACATTGGTAAAACTGACTCCTTTTAAAAAGCATATTAACATTAATTTATATTATTATGTAATTTTTGAGCAGATAGCAATATAAATTAACATATATATACTACAGTAAATACAACACTGAAAGTTCAATTCCATCCTTTACCATACAAGTGACCCCTTTTTAACCAGTTAATTCAGTCACACCCTCCCTTCCATCCTGGTAAGCTCTGATTTGGTTGTATAGTCCTATTTTATTTAGTTTATTTGTTTGTTTTGTTTCTTTATACACCACATCAAGGGAAATCTTATAGTATTTATCTTTCTCTGTCTAAAATTATTTCACTAAGTTTAATATACTTTGGTCCATCCATGTCACAAATGGCAAGGTTTCATCTTTTTTATAGGTGAATAGTATTCCACTGTATATCACACTTCTTTATCCAATCATTTGTCGATGTCAAAGTGTTGTTGCCAACACTTGGTTATTATAAATAGTGCTGTAAAAAGGTTGGGGTGCATAAATCTCTTTGAATTAATTTTTTGCATACCTGTGAAGAGGAATAACTAGTGTTATAGAATTTGTTTTCAATGTTTTTGAAAAATCTTCATACTGCTGTTCATGATCCCACCAACATTGTATAAGGGTTTTATTCACCACACAGCCTCTCCAACACTTGTTTCTTGTCTTGGAAAATAGCCATTCTCACAGGTGTATGGCGTTATCTCGTTGTTGTTTTGATTTTTGGATCTCCCTAATAATAAGAGATAATGAATATCTTTTCATGAGCCTGTTGACCATCTGTTTGTCCTCTTTGAAGAAAAGTGTATTCAGCTCCTCTACCCATATTTTAAATATGTTTTGTTGTTGAGTTTATGAGCTTTTTAAAATGTATTTGGGGTATTAACCCCTTGTCAGTTTTATGAATTATAAATATCTTCCCATTCAGTTGGCTGTCTTTACATTTTGATGATAAACTGGGTTTTTTTTTAATGATTTGATTTGACCTTGAAGCAAACTCCTATTAGTTTCAAAACAACATTTTAATTTCCAGGTTCAATAAATTGATTCTTCTTCTATGCCATGTATGATTTATTAACATCAAATTCAAAACAGTCATTTAATAAGTTGATTTCTGCTTATTCTCCCATATTTACCAATATCAACAGTTGTCCAAATTTTTTACTTTTAGCAAAAAACTCATGAAAACATTCTATATATTGATTCATGTTATAAAAATGTATGGAATCTTTAATGTTAATTCAATTAATGTTAATTATGAAAAGTTTCTATTTCAATATAAATTGTTCTAGCTTAGTAGGTAGGTACAGATGTACCTACCTTTTTCTTGGAGTTTCAAATTTCCTTTTTCTTGGAGTTTCAAATTTAATTGATGCATATGCAGTAGATCAATGAGAAAGTGTAAATCACACTGCCCTTTCTATCTTTGATAATTTGAATATTTGGCAAATATCCCTTTGGTTCCAAGAAAATTTGAGTTAACAAGACTGCATAACCGTGAAGCAATGACAACTCAAAAATGAGCATTGACAAAGATCACAAGTTGATTAAATTCATTGTCTTCTATTATTTTCAACAGTTCCATAAACCGATGATGATTTTGCACAAATATACTAATAAATATATTAAAGGATTTTTTAACAACCATATTCATAGCACTTTAATAGAGTCTGAGCATGACTATTTTCAATATATAGCATAGATGTCATCTAAGGGGAACATCAGTCACTTGCTTTAAAATCCCAATAAATTCTAAGTTTTGACCTGATCCAGCTAAGTATCATTCATTATGATAAAAGGAAACTTTTTTCAAAGCTAACTAAAATTCTTCTTTGACAGATGTAATAGACTCAGAATATATATACATCATATTTGGAACCAGATGATCATTTGTATTGTTAGAAAGGTTATGCTAAAGCAATTGTTTGGTGGTTTATTTGAAGATCTTTCATTTTTTTATAAAATATCATTTTTTGCCCTTTCTTCATAATTTTCTATCAAAATTTCTATAACTGAAATAATTCCTTTTACATTTTTACCAAAAAAAAGAGAGCATTTTGTTTATAGCTGTCCAGTCAAATGTGTAACTCAAATTCTCTTTAAAATTATTTTATTAAAGATAATTTATTGGATATTAAATTGTGATTTCCAGAGACTCCTCAATTTTTTTGAATGCTAAGAGAAAATTTCTTGTCAAAACCACTATGTGTTTGCTGAAAATGTCTTTCAATATCTTCTACTTTATTATCTTTCAAATAATTTTTGCACAAAAAGCTGTTTTTCATTCTGCTTTATAGAACACATAGCAATTATCATTCACTGTGAAATATGCAGCATATCTTCTTCCAGTCTTCTTTACTGTTGTATGACTTCTGCATCTCCACTTGACTAGCCATCAGCAGTATGTCTTTGTTTCAAATTTAAAAATAATCTAGTACATTACAATTAGAATACCAAGCAATCAGTTTGTCACACTATAACTCACCTTGTCTGCGTATAATATGCAAACAAATATATTTAAATATTGAATACATCAATATATAGAATAAAAATAATTTGAACTGAATCAGTCCCTTGGCACCAATTACTCAATTATGTGTTTCAAGAAAAGATATCTGCCCTATACTTACACTACAATACCAACCCTGACAGTTAAACTATGGTGTGGTCTCAGAAAATAAAGTTTTATTATATAAAATAATATTTTACACTGCTGCAGTTTTCAAATTTAAATTAATTAAAATTAGTTAAAGTTTAAAAATCAGCTCCTCTATTCCTTTAATGGCATTTCAAATGCTCAGTGCCCATGTGGTGGGGGGCCCATCCTGGACAGTAGCATTACAGAACTTCTGAAACAATCCAACCATGTTTCCCTTTGTCTCTCTCAGCACATTCAAATTTCATGTTAAGTTTTAGCAGCATTCAGTTTTTTCCATGCATTTTGCTGCTTCTTAGCAAGCTGCCACTTCTCAAGGATTAGGAGGTAATTGAAAGAATAGACTCAGTGTCTTGGGTTTTCCTGCAGAAATGAAAAAGAATGAGAAAGCATTTACACACTCACCTGTGCTTTCTATTTTTAGAACATTCAGAATTATTATATCCCCTTTAAAACCGGGGGGGGGGGGGGCAGGAAAGTGTGGAAATTAGACAGCTTTCAAAATACAAGATGGTTTCATACTACATTTATAAAAATCTTTTGATTTTCCTTAAATAGCTAATTGTTGGTGCTCTGTTGATGGAATGTCCAAGTCTTCGCAGTCTCAGGTCACCTTCTTCAGGTTTAAACCCAGTTGCTCCTTGATCTTTAGTTCTTTGAACCTAAGCTTCTTCTGCCAAGAAGAGCAAGAAGTTTCCGGTAACTTTGTAAAGCAATAAAAAAATAATAAGCATTATATTCCGAATAATGATAAAAATGGAAAATCTCAATAATATAAATGATGCATTGTTTAAAATAATGAAAAGCTAGGAATTACCCAAATATCCATTACTAGAGATATGGTTACATTTTGGAACATCTGCATAACAGAATACTTAACAGATATTTGAAGCAATAAAATAAGTGTGTTTTATTGACTTGGAAGGACACTTATCAATGTACCAAATGAAGGAACAAATTCCATGACTATATGTACTCTATGATCCCATTTGTACCTTAAAATGTGCATAAAATACATATGTGTATGTACGTATATCAGACTTATATTTTGACTTACAAAGATCTGACTTTTTAATGGTACTTCCTTTAACCCTTTAAAATTTGCCATCTTACATGGATGTCTTGATTCTTTTTGTTATTCTGTACTGCATACAAAAAGAATGCTTCATGCTTTTATATTTTAAAATTGTTTATTTTTATTTGTTTTTAAAAAAACAGTTTTATAATGGCCATTACTAGCTAGTTCTAATTCATTCTGAGCCCTTCCCTAGAGGTAAATAATCTAATCATTTTTAAATCTGGGTCTATTTACAGTACTTTCACTGTTTCTAGCACGTTGATATCAACAGATAAAGCAAAATATGAGTTTTTAAAAAAAAAACACCTAGATTTGTCCATAGGGTCATAACAACCCAGTACTGTGCATGTAATGAGATTTTGAAAATTGCTGGTGTAACCCATTGTTTCCTAATATTTTGCCCTTTTATGAGCACAAATTGAAGATTCAAAGGAAAGAAAGTCTTTAAATGACCATGTTCTAAAGACTCATGTGGGTTCCTGACTTCCCAGAAACACAATGTGACTCTACACTGGAGAAAATCCTCCCTGCTGGAGAGTAACTAGTGCTGAGCTCCCCAGTTCTCAGCCTCCTGGGCTGCCTCCTCCTTCCCTGAGTTCCAGGAGAGGTCCTCTTCACTTCTTTCAACTCTGTTGTACCTGCCAGAGACTGAGGTGTTCCTTTCTTACCAGTTGTTTTATCTCTTGACAGGAGAGGACAAGTTTCTTAGGTAAAGGGATCTGCTTCCATGTCAGGTCAGACTTCAGAAATGAGTTCATGAAGACACGTGTACCCACCTGTCAAACATGCCATTTGACAACAGGATCTTCTAGGTGAAACAAATGACACACAGGTGACCAGTTTTTAGAAAACTTGCCTATCAGCAAACACTAAATAGAATGCAATTGAGTTGATCACAAAATGATAATGGAGACATTATAAATGTGTGGCAGAATCAATACCAAAACACTTTAGTTGCCCAGATAATTCTTCTATAGAACAATTTTGGAGAACAGAAGCTGCCCACCCTCCAGATGCCCACAACCAACATTCCCTGAGTTGGTAAGTAAGTCCTCTGAGTCAATACTCTGAAGGCCACTACTGAACTGGAAATGTCATTAGAGAAGATTAATGTATTAAGTCATTATCAGCCTTTCATAACCACCAATTTCATTATGGATTATTTGATTAATTGGCGTGTAACTCAGTTGGTTCTGAGGAAGTGGGGGTCTGCTGGAAGCATTCTGATGGGAAGGAGGGTACGTGAGAACATAAGACACTGGACTTATGGGTTCTCAGGACAGAGGAGCAAAAAGGCAGAGAGACTACTCAGGACCAGAGCAAAGGGAGATGCCAGAGCCCAACAATGCCTGTTGAGAGCCTTGAAAAGCAAGGCCATTAATTGGTGGTCACAGAAGGAAGGAAAGGAAAAGCTTGCCCCAGCCTGCTGGGGGCACTGGGAGTTCACAGGGCCTCTCACTGGCCACCCCAGTTAAAGGCATTTTGCTCCCTGGCTTGCCTTGCTGTGGTTTTCCCAGACAGAAGTGGCTTTGTTCCTGAGTGAGCACCGAGCCCTAGAAGCAGCTGCGAGTATGTGGACTTCCTGGATGCCGCCTTTCTCCTCTGAATGCCTTGCTGGGACCTCTTGGTCCCAAGTCTTTTATCTCCCGTGTTTCATCTGATTCTCATTGAGTATATTCTGTAATTTGCTTTGTCAACTGCCGCTCCCAAGGAATCATTGCCTCTTGATCTTTTGCTCCTCAATCCCTTTTTTGTTCTATCCAAAATGTAATTTTTAATTAATTTCTTAGCTTAGAAATGTATAAAGTTCAAAAGTCAAGTAGTCTGAAATATGTAACACTAAAAAAGAGGAGTTCCTTGCCATTCCCACCTCATCCAAATGCAATTACATCGTTTAGTGATTTTTTTCTCTTATTTATTCTGTCATTATGTAAAATAAATACACTGTTACCTCTTAATTCATCAGTTATATCCATTATCTATTCACTTCTTGTTGTGATAAATGGAGGTACTACCTCTCTTCCGTACTCTTCACTTTCCTCATTTTCCCAATAAGCACATCATAACTTTTTAGTTAATGAACCATTTTGATTATTGTTGTGACTGAATGCTATTTGCTGCTAAGTCATATAGTATGCTATGATAAATAACATGCTTGTATAACTTTTTCTGTTCTGGATTTAATAATTACATTGTTTTAAAAATCTGTTTACTTAAAACATATGAGCTACATCAGTGTCCATGTTCCTTTTGGATAAGGGCCATATTGGGCTTCATTTTCTCCTTTCAGTTATGTCATATTTGCCACCATCATAAGCACATCCATGCTGCTTTGAGATTTTGAGTTTTTGTGGTTGTTTCTCTTTCATTCAAAACCCCATAAAGCTTTAAGAGTTGCCTGATGATAAAACAATCCCCAATCACAAGACCAATAGTGAATCTCACCTGTAAGTGGGACTCCATAGATATTCCCAATTTGGTTTGTTGCCAATGATATTATATTTTACCTACTTCCTCTATACTATATTTACAATATATACTAACTAGGTATAGTATCTAATACCTTGGCATAGTATGTGGTAAACCAAGGTTTACTCACTAAGGCAGCACACATGAGACAAGACTTACAGCTCTTTATACTGTTAAAACTATTCCTCAAGATGTACTATCACCTGGAGTTAAGACCTGTAAAAGCCCCATCTTTCTGGAAAATAACCTTGAGTTTAGAAATAGACAAGTAGTGTCTTATAATCTCAAAGGAAAACAGTTTATCACAAAGCCAGAGCTTTCACTTAATTTTTTTTGGATCTGATTTGAAACACAATACTAGGAAATGTGATTTCATAGTTTTAAGCTAGTTAGAAATAGCAGCAAATTATGAAAGGGTATAAATAGAGATAGCTAGAAAAGCAGCAGAAGAAAAGTTCAGCTTGACTTTAAGGAAAATCAGCAACTCAAAATCAGAACTATATTATGGTCAGATGTTAAAATTTATAATTTATAATTATGACTTTTGTATCAATCAAAAGACATTTTGACATGTTTCTTTCTCAAGTTTGAAGTTCTGGTACTTGATAGAATTGATTTATATTATCTAGAAACTATTTATACTATTTCATTCTTGCCGATGCCAGATAAAGAAAGATTAAGTACCATTTGATCTTCACACAGGCAAAAGCAAACCTTTCTGGTTCATAAAAGTCCTAATTTCTTAAAAAATATAAGATGTTTTTTACCTTAAGATTTATGAAAATCAATTTCAGTAAAACCCAAAAATTTTTATTCCATATCAGCAAAACCTATACTATATCTAATGTAAATTTTTTCAATAATTTTATTTTCTTCCAAGGTTTCATAACAATAATCAGAATGTCAGATTTTTAACATTTTGTGGAATAATCAGCACAGACTTCTAGTTAATGAAAAGCTATGGCTATGTTTTATATGTCTCTTTCCATGTTAAAAACCAAGAACCTGGTAGCAGCTAAGAAGAAATTTACTCTTCTGAACTAAGTTGTATCAGTGCCTTAGAACTTTGCAGTCATGCCTGATCACCAAGGCTTGGGTTACAAGTATCCCACCAGAGAAATTTTGTTCATAGTAAAATGTGAGAGTTTTCCTTTCCCTGAAGTACATACATTTTTTTGTCTTGCAATCACTGAAAATCATGATTATTTGATTCACATGTTTCTCTCTCTTGACTGTAAACTCAATGGTATAGAGAACATATCTGTTCTAACCATTATAGCCACTGAAACTAAGATGTCTGCTACCAGATTACCAGCTAACAAGCAGCTATTGAATTAGCAATGTTAAATGATCTTTTTCACCAATTGTTTTATCACCAGGAATTTCTGAGCTAAATTTATGACTTACCCACTTCTGTGTTGTTGAACTGAACACTATTCAGATCTGCATTCTATTTTTTCACTATCCTTATGCCCTATTTTAATATTAATTTTTCTCAACACATATTTTCATTTTAGAGTTTTACTGCATATTGATCCCATGGTCCATGGCCTGGGCCATTTTAAATCAATTGTTAAACAAAATAGGTATAAAATAATTAAATTATAAATTAAATTTTAACAAATCCAGTATTCACCCAGACTCTTCTACATACTACAATCTCTTCTGAGAATGGAGTCAGATTTTTTGGGGGATTCATACTAATGGTAGTCAATATTTACTGGGTATCAATCATCAGAGCAAAATGCTTCACTTGTACTAACTCATTTATCCTCATAACTGCTCTCAAATGCTAAGAATTTTTCTCACTGGAAGAAGAAATCACAGAGATAAAACATTATTAAAATTAAGTCATCTATTTATCAATGGGAATTTATTGGCTACAAAGAGATTTAGCTGTCTTTAATGCATTTAGTACACAGTGTCATCAACAAATAAAGGTTTATCTTTCTTATGCAACAAAAATTCCACTGGAAGGCATTTCATGGCTGGCACAGAAATTCCATCACTACATCAGACTCTGATCTTTCCATTCAATCATCCTTTGGTGTCTTCACATTAGTTGCATCATGATTAAGATGCTGGCACTATCTCTGTCAACTCATCTTTGCCCAGATAGAAAGAAGGCAAATGGACAAAAATGTTTGCTGCCTAAGTACATCTCCTTTACCAAGGAAAAGAATTTTTCTTAGATACCTTATTTGGTGACTTTCACTTACATCTCAATGACCAAAATGAGGTCATAAGGCCTTTCACCTACAAGGAAATCTGGGAAATGTAGTTTTTTGGGGGGTAAAGCATACTGCCATTCCAGATGGAAATGATGGAATTGAGGTAGGATGTATAGGTTATCAGAAGTCTCTGTTGATATTGGGTAAAAAATATGAATATATAATAGAAATTTGAAAAAGTCAATCTTTATAGAAATGATACAATAGGGTCTGTTTTTATTCCAGTTTTACCTTAGTGCAAGAAGATTTTGACTCTTTTTGTACTATAGGTCTAAATCTAATTTCCCATATATAAACATATCTGTTATAATATCTTTTTGCATAGAAAGATATCACCATGTGTTCTATACCAACAGAATTTCTTACAAATATCTTCATCCAAAAAAGTTCAGAATACATTAGTGTATCTAAACCATCACATACACTAAGGCAAAAAAAAAAAAAAAAGAAGAAGAAGAAAGAAAAAAGAACAGCAGTGCTAAACAGTCAGGAATCAAGTTAAGTAAAGAACATTTAGTGATAATTAGGATTAATTTTGAGGAAAATGATACTGTTGGGGTTTTAGAAAGAATAAACAACTGACATAATGAAATATTTGCAGTGCTTTTTTCACCTTGTGTAAAGGGAGTTGTTTTCCCAACAAGATGTGAATGACTGTTACATAAATATTAAATATAACTCTTGTTATTATAATTGGAAGAAAACCTTCACTCTATGGTCTAAATTAAGTTTATTTCTTCTATCTAAACCCTTCTTAGCTAGATAAGAAAACTATATTTCCTACAACTTTTAAAAGATTGGACTCCAAAATGAGTTGGAATGATTGGGGTACTAGTAGCATCAAAATGTCGTGTGACTGCCCTACGGTGTTACTACGGAAAGAAAACTGATGGAAAAATGAATCCATTAGCCAAAACCTTTAAAATGATCATACCTCAACAGCTGAAAAGGCAACTTTTCATTTTAATTTCTTCAGGTTTTGCTGGTTTTTATGCAGTGTGGTTTGAGAGAGAATTCAACGTCTCCATTTTCTGTGAGGCCAGTACCTCTGTGCTTCTAGCACGCACAGGTAATTACTGTCTATATCCTTTCTCTACCATGCTTCTTGCCTGCTGTCATTCAAGGTCATACTTACAAAGCTTTCCCTGCTACCTCTGTCTGCCCTCTCTTCTTTCCCACTAATCAATTGAATTCATTGATACATTACTTGTATATATCATGACCTTATAACATGTACAAAATAAGACTATTTTGAGAGCTGGACTGTTTGCTTAATTCACTACCAGGAAAGCAATGGCCGCCTCTCAGAAAATGGTGCAAGTACACCATTAAAATTTCTACCCCATCAAAGTGCCAAATTGATACCTCATGATCTTCCATGAGTTAAAACATAAATGATGAGTGTATAATAATATTATATTGCTTGGACTTTATAGTTTAAGCCTCCTTTTTTTTTTAAATAAAGTTTTTCAAGCAATTGAGCTGCTGTGAAGCTGGTTTTTTTGAGAAAAGCTTAATATTTTACAGAATAGCTCTTTTTCTATCTGTACATGAACATATACAACTCTTTATGCTTGGAAACCTTATCTCTTCACTGCCAAATTTCTGAAATACTTGTATATATTGTTCACTTCCATTACATTTCTTTCTGTACCAGCTTTTGGTTCTAGCACCTCTGGATCTCAGAAAATGTTCTGACAACTATTGGCAATAAACTCCCCCTTGGAAAAGCCTCTGGAAACTTTTTCAAGCTTGATTATATCTGCACTCTTCCAGTTTACCATGTCCCTCCCTCCTCATCCTTAGTCACATTTGTTGATTCCTTTACCTCCTGCCACGTCCTGAACATCAGCCTATTCCAGAACTTTGTTCTGGGTCCTCCCCTTCCCCACCCTTCAGTTTTCCTTGACAAAAATATATTGACTCCCGTGGCTTCAACCAATACTATACAATCAGCAATCAATTTTCAATCAACTCCAAATTATTCTACTTTACTTTTTCTATAAAAGTTATTTTCATTATGCAATTAACTGTGATTTAATTTTAGAATTTTGTGAGATTTTCCCCATAAATATTCAAATCCACCTGCCTTTGTAGCCTGTCACACCATCCTTTGTGCATGGATTTTTTTTTTTTTTTTTTTGAGACTAGGTCTCGCTATTTTTGCCTGTGGAACCGCAGGCTCATATTGCCTGGGGTACCACAGAATCAAGAAATCCCCAGCCTCAGCTTCCCAGGTAGCTGGGATTACAGGTGCACACCACCATAGCCAGCTATATTTTTTTGGAACTAGGTCTCACTATGTGCCCCTGGTGGGACTTGAACTGCAATCCCTGCCTTCAGTTACGGCTTCCTAGGCTGCCACTTACAGGCATGCGCCACCATGCCTGTCCTGTGCATGGATTTTTGACTAAGCAATTTGTCTAGTTCAAATCTCCATTCCACCATTTCCTACTGTGAACCTGGTCAATAAATTATATAGCCTTGATGCCTCAATGTTCTCATCTTATAAAATGAGTTTAATAATACTAAGTCCTACTTCATGTACCTAGTAGGAGGATTACAAGACATGTAAAGTATTTGGAACAGTGTCTGGTACTATTATTAGTTCTATATTCCTGTTAGTTGTTATTATTTTAAATGGCCACTTATTTATGTACTGAAGACTCCTAGAGGCCCCACAGATGCAACATATCCAACTCTGAACTTGTTATTTTTTTCAAATAGTATCTATTTACATATCACTTATCACTCTCTATCCAGTCAAGTGAAATCATTGATTTAACAACTCACTTCCACCCCAAAGTCCATCTGAATATCTTATATTACAACTGTCTTTCAGTTTCTCTAAATTTGACTCTCCTTTTCTGATTCAATCTATTTCTAAGATACTTCCTCTCAGAAGTTTTTTGTGACATCACATACAGATATACACTGATTTACTTTTTTCTTCTGTGTTCCATTGCATTTCATATTCATCATTATCATAATAGATGTATCATGCTATGTTTTAAATATTTGTATCTATCCTCCTGACAAATTATGATCTCCTACAGAGTGGTCCCTAGCTCAGAAGTTCAGATTTATTAACATTTGTTGGATGCATAGATGAAGCACAAAAATCCAATTTTGATTAATAACAACACCTATACTTTGGGTTGCCAGACTTTAGTAATCTTGTCGTCAATCATTGATACAGTGCCCATCAAAATACCTGCAGAAGCAATTGACTTTGAAATCGGTTCGCTAAAGATTTATGCAAGTCATTCTGACTTTAGATTCTTAAGACTCTACTTTTAGACTAAACCAAATTTTCAGAAAGGCATACATCTTATTTTTATCAGAAATACTAAGGACTATAACGTACTACTATGCCTTCTTTTTTTGTTGTTAAGAAACAGTCCTGTAGTGATGGAATTTTCATTATGGTGTCATGCTCCTTATAGAAAGACCCATTTGAGATTTTTCCATTAGTACTAGAAAAAATTTGTCCTTCATAGCATATTTACACACATCCTTTCATTAGCTAATGATAGCTATATGACCTTTCACATTTCTTTCTGTTTGCTATGAAGCTCAGAATGAAGTTTTATGTGTTGTAATTAGTAGCTTCTTCATTTTTTTTTTAGCTCAAGGTAAACTCCCTTCTTTAATATCTATCTTAATAGCTTCATGGGATCTATATTATTTGCTTTGCTAGCAACATTTTTTATATTATTATAATACTTTATATTATCAAATATACTTTTAGATATTATAAATGTTAGATAAATAAAAATATTTTTTAAATATTCTAATATAGTAAACAATCTCTTTGTATGCATCTGTGTTGTTTCTTTGCAGCAGATTAATTTCTTAGAGACAGGAGCTTACCTTTTTTATCTGCCACACTCTCTCCTTCTCCTGTCAGTGTGAACTATACAGTTTTTGATTAATGTTATCAAGGTTAATTAAGTCATCTAAATAGAAGTTTTGTGATATAATTCTAATATTTTTAAACAACCTATAATGTTGGGGTACTATAATAATTTTAATGTGAAGGCCAAAACCATAAAATTATGTTCAACTTCATTAACAACAAATACAAATCAAAACACTAAAGTACTGTTTTTGAACTCTCTTACGAGCAAAGCTTTTTTTTTTTTTTTTCTTTGCTTTTTTTTCCAATGACCAGCTACATGCTTGCAAACACACTGGGAAATAAATGAAATTTTAATCATTGGAAGTGAAGGTGAAAATTGTGATAGGAAGAAAGTGAAGGAGAAAATTTGATAACAGATAAAAATCCTCAACAGTATTTATAACTTTGATACTGCAGTTGCACTTTTAAGGATTTTACGATAAGGAACTCAAAACAGGTGTCCAAGGATATTCTTCACAATATAGCTTACAATGGCATCAAATTGGAAATAACCTAAATATCAAAAATTGAAGTGTAAAAATGTGTACAAATATTGTGATTTGGCACTATTTATACATACCCTCTACTAAGAAATCCTTCTAGAAATTTCTGGAATATGTGAAACAGTACATTTTAAAAAATACTTAATTCAACATTATTAAAATTTCCATCTCTAGGGATTTGTATAAGAAAATCCCAGAACTTCCATGTCATGGAAGCTATTAACTTGATGATGTAGAAGAAAACATATTGACATCAGAAAATGAACATATAAATTTTTTAAATACAAAGATAGTATATAAAACAGCATTTCTAGTATATAATCATTCTTGCAAAAAAACTGCATTAAAATTTATCATATGCTTTTTTACCTTGCACATTATACAATGATCAAGTATTACCCTTTTTTAAAATGGGAAACCCCATCTCAGACAAGGATGCATTTATGATTTTTTAAGCTCAAAGTATAGAAGTGATTAAAAACAAAATGTGAGCTGGAGGTGGTGCTCGTGCGCCTGTTGTCCAATCTCTGGGAGGCAAGAGGCTTGGCATCACTTGAGTTCCTGGATTCATGACTGCCCCGGGTAACATAGCGAGACCTAGTCTCAGAAAAAGCAGCCAGGCTCCATGGTGGGCACCTGTAATCCCATTTACTTGGGAGGCTGAGGCTGGGAACTGTGTGAGTCTATGGTACCCCAGGCAACTTGAGTCTGTGGTACCCCAGGCAACATAGCAAGACCTAGTCTCCAAAAAACAAAAAACAAAAAACAAAAAACAAAAAAAACCAAAATTGTGAGAACCTTCTGAAAAAAAGTTCTTCTTTAGATATTGGTCAGGCACCACTCATTGTCTGGGCTTCAGCACTTTATGGAAATCCTATTAAGCCTTTATGAAATGCACTGATTATTTTGTCCACCCTGTCAGGAGGCCAGGGAGACAGAGGCAAGAGACTTATACTACCCCAGTGCCCACACCAGACCAGACCTGTTCTCTGTGTCTTTCAACTCTGGCCACCTCAGATTTCAGCACAACACTTGGTTTTTTCAGCAAGGAGATTCCTCTTGACAGACCAAGGTTTTTGTCCTTTGTCTCTTTGGTATGTGAATTTTCTTAGCTAGATTCTTAACTACAATCTAAACCTGACCACTTAGGAACTCTATCTGCATCTCACACATTCATCTTTCATTATAGATCAAAGTTATTTTCCCATTCACCAAATTAGTTCAATATGGGCAAATGTGGATTGGTTGCTAAGCTATTTTAATCAGCTCAGCTTGGTTAATGAAGAATATGGACATTGATGAATGGGTGAGTTCACCAATGTGTCCCCTTAGGGGCTGTGTCACTGTAAACTCAGCACTCACTGAGACTCTAGTGGCTCTGTGCTTGTGGATGTGAAGCTAGTTTGACTGGACAAAACCAATACAGACTTAATTTGGAAGCAGGAAAAAAGTTGTATGTGAACATAAAGAGCTGGAGAAATGAATATGGCCAGCTTTCTTTTTTTTGTTGTTGTAACTCTTCAATGATGCCTGACAATCAGTTCAGTTTAATATAATCCCCTGGGAAACATAGTTACTTCCTGAGCAGAAAATGGGGAAAATGTCAGAAATACATAAAAAGCAGCTTATATCTCGAAGAGGAAAGACAGGTATGCTTCTAGAAAGAACACCCGTAAGTTGAACCCTGAGAATGAAGCAGTTAGCATTGCTCATCTATTAATGTTTCTTTATTCCCAGCACAAGCCCGGCAGTTTGGGAATATGTTGAAAATGCTTTGCTCTGTATCCAAAAGTAGATTATGAGCACAAGCACTAGAAATGAAAGTCAAGGGCCACTGGAAAGTAGGATTATCCATTTTGATAAAAGTGTGGGAAGCAATTGTCTCCTCTCCTTTCCCTTTACCTCCTCCACACCTGCTCCCAAGCTGAGTCCTCCACACCTCATATCTGAATTCCTTCAAACAGTCTTGTGTTTGACTTTCCTTTTCCTACCCTTTCCCTTTTCCAGGTCACTCTATATGCAGTAAGTTTCCAGTGGTGCACGCCTTCTCTTCCACCATCCCTGACTGGAACAGCTCCCTGCCTCCTACTGCTCTAGATTTTCAAACAGCTTCCAAAGGAGCGCTAAAGCATTGTCAGGTTAACTCTCAGAGGTAAGGCAGGGGCATGGAATTTGAAATACCAGGCAAAGACCCACTTCTCCACTTCACCAAGTCAAAACTAATTATCTTTGTCTGTTTTGTGCACCAAGTTTCCACTTCAGATTATATATCTTTAGCCCCAGATGCATTTCTTTTGTTTGTATGTTTGTTTTTAATTGGTGATTTACCTTTTATTTTGCTAAAATTATGTATTTATTTTCTTACATCATTGCTAATTTTTGGACAGTATCTCCCCTCAGGTGTAGAAATCAAACACTGTCCAGTTCGGATTTCTTAACAAGAATATACTTTCAATATCAAAAGGAATTTGAGAACCGCTGTTGCACATTAGTTGTCATCTGGCCTACCAGCTTCACCGGCTTGGCTTCCAAAGCACTCTTATGCTTGCTGCTGCTCATTCGTCCTGTTCCAACATCTTCCAGGTCAATAAAGAACTTTTTCTTGAAAGCAGTGTGGAGGACCCTCTAACTAAAGAAATGAAACTACTGTTTGACCCAGCAATCACTCCTCTGGGAGTCTACCCAAAGGAGACCACAATACTTATACAAAGGGATACCTGTACACGGATTTTTTTGCAGCACTATTTATAATTACAAGGACATGGAAACAACTCAACCCAAAACAGAAGAATGGATGAATAAGATGTGGTATATATACACAATGGAATATTACTCATCAATTGAAAATGACAAATAAATTTGAAACAACATGGATGGCCCTAGAAGAAATCTTACTAGCAGAAAACAAGTCAGAAAGAAAAAGACAGAAGCCAAATGGTTTCACTAATATATGGGACATAGGAAAAACAAACAAAAGGCCAGGAGGAAAAGTCAAAACAAGCTAACAACCAAACTAAAGTACACAACTGGGGTGCGGGGGGATTAGTGGGAGTTGTCAGGGAAGGGAGGTGGTTGGTGAACCCTGGGGAATACAAAGATGTGAAACATATATATAAATAAAGTATTAAAAAATAAATAAAATTTTAAAAAGAACTTTTCCTTTTCTGAACTCCTTAAGTGTATTTTTACTCCTAGTTATTTTGTATCTCACAGTTCATTTCTCATACATTTTCATCTCTATCTTGTCTGCCCAAGTAGACAAGAGATTCAGGGTGAGAGGGAGCCACATTTCAAAGACATTCAGAGACCTGGGGTCTTCATGCTTGGCTCCTTGCTATCCCTGTGCACTTGCTGGGATCCTCCCTCACCCTAATTCAGGTGCCCACTCAGAGTCTGCAAGAAAGGAAGGTTTGCAGCTCACCACTGTAGGTCAATTCTGAGATTCCAGTCTCTACTGACCTCTTCTCCTTCCCTGTGTATGTCTAGTCAATATCATATGATCAAGTGTGAAATTATGCCCTACCTTGAGTTGTTGTTTATTCTGGGTGTTACCTTCTACTCCAAGTGAATTACTGGCTCCTTGAGGCAACGGACTGGGCCTTAACACACATCTCAAAAATGGCAGATGACTTTCTTGGGCAAACTATTCTCACAGGTCATGAATGAGTGGATGCTTCCTTAATTCTAACAGAAGAGAAATGTCTCTTTCTGTTTTGAAAGGCCAGCCCTGCCTTCAAATTCAACCCTGCCACAAATAATTGCTATCAAAGTCATGGATATATATATAAAACATTGTGCTGTAAGTGGAGAAGTTGCAGCACTCTTGAGCCCATTTCACTTTTTTGAACCCATTTCAAGCTTTTGTAGCTTAAGTAAAGGAAGCAGGCAGACAGGGAACTTGGCAGTAGAAGTGCTTGCAGGGCTTAGGCGAAAGGCACCAGCATGGATGAAATTACCCCAAGTCCTCTTCAGAACCACTAATGTCCAACAGGAAGAATGGTCCAGAGTCTTCCCAGAGACAGATCACAGGTGAAGGCAGTTCTCTTCCCTGGGATCTCTCTGCACTAATCTTTCTGTCTTCTCACAGTTTGTCTCTGCTCCACTATAACTTCAGAACATATTCATCTAGATATCTGCCCCTTCCTACTGCCCCAAAAGCAATGAAAACTTTCAGTTCAGCATCTGGCAGTTTTCCATCCGAGGTACCTCCATTCTAATATTGAGAGGAAACTTGATTGGCTCATCCCAGTACAGGACTGGGTTCCTCCTCTCTCTGGTGTCCAAAAGGGAAGAAGGACACAGGTAGTGTAGACAGACAACCTGCAGAAGTGGGGGTAAGATTCTTATTAACAGTATATGGCAGGACTGGTCTCTCCAGTGACATTTATGGTTACTTAAAATACATTAGAAACATACTATTGGCTCCCTCTGATTTAACCTTTTGCTATTTTTTTAAAGTGCTTCTGTTTTCAAGGATATGGATAGAGGAAGTGAGCATCCCAGAACCCAGCTAGATTAAACTGAGTGTGACTAGTGAATCAAAACTAACACCAAGGGCCGGGCACGGTGGCTCGTGCCTGTAAGCTTCAGCCTATGAAGCGGCCGGGGCTAGGGATCGCGGTTCGAGTCCCGCCTGGGGCCCGTAGCAAGACCTAGTTTCAAAAAAATAGCTGGCTTGGTGTTGCGCGCCTGTAATCCCAGCTACCTGGGAAGCTGAGGCTGGGGATTGCTTGAGTCTGTGGTACCCCAGGCAACAAGACCCTGCGGTTCCACAGGCAAAAATAGCAAGACCTAGTCTCAAAAAAAACAAACAAAACAAAACAAAAAACTAACACCAAAAGGGTCTGTCTCAAAGAAGTTTCTGGAATCAATCTTCTTTAAAATCCCCTGTTAAACAATTCAAACTTCGCATCCAAACTGGGATTCTCTCTTAAACTAACAAGTTTGCATTCTATTATTTGTATTTTGAGTCCATTAAAAATGCAACTTCCTCTGGTTCTTTCAAAGGAATTTCCTGCATATGTATCCCAAGAGCTTTCCCCAGTGAATAACATACCATGAGAGTTTTCACTGTAGACTAGGCAATGTTTGTTGTCAATGAAGAATACTTGAAAATAAGTATCTGAAAATCAGCACTTTTTTTCAGGTGAAACCATCCAGGAAGCAGATTTTTAAAGATTCTGTCAAGTTTTAATGTTGCCAGTTTTATTTTCATTCAAAAAAAAAAATAAACTAGCAAAATGTGGCGGTATCATAGCATTATTGGCCCGTGGTTCACCATTCCACAGTTTTAAAGAGAAATTGTTTCCGTAATGTGAAAGTTAAAAATAAATGAGAATTCCCACTAGACTTCTAAAAAAAATACCCAAAGTTGTGAATTTCAGAAACAAGAAGTTTAATTAGTTTTCCAGGTAAAGAATTATGGAGACACAACTAGCAATTTATGAACCAAAGGTATATAACACCAAAGCAAACGAAACACTTTTGAGACTACTTTACCTTCTGTGATAACAAATTATTGAATTTTCTGCCAAAAGAAAGACTTATAGAACCCACAATACTCAGATTTAACAGAAAACAAATCAGTATTATTGGACACTAATGATTTTTGAGTCTTTGAGATGGATTTTATAGTCAACAACAATGATTCTGTCTTACTCACATTGAATCATGTAGAAAGGAGGAATTTTGAAATTGGCATTTCCCACACAATGTATTGCCTACAACTGAAAGCAAACATTGGTTTCCCCTGGTAGCTCTCAACTTCACCTTCACTGCTTCTGCATAAAAGCAGAACTCCCTTAACAAGGTCTGTGTGTAAAATCAGAACTCTGCTGTAGGGAAGAAATGCTTCAGATCCTTCCTGCTACCACTTTCTGCCTGATCCTGTAGATATGCTTTGATATATACAGTATTGCCTTTGCTTATTTTCTCCCTAATAATCTACTTGACACAATATACATAAGACTGTGTTGTTATTTTTAGCAGAAAAGCAGGTCTTTTTTTTCCTGATTCTGAATATAGAGATAAGCCATTTTCCAAGAATTAATTGCTCCCTCCTCTGTGTACCCATGGCCAAAGGCACTTCTGTTCTAAAATGAGTAATGTAAGTTGTCTCAGAGGCAGCATAACTCATCAAACCTCAAGTGTCTCCTTGAGCAGAGAGAGTATCTCCATCATCATTGTATCTCCAGGGCCCTTGACATAGTACCTGGTGGTTTGAAGGACGCTTGTAGACATTGTGACATCCTGTCCTCAGCCAACATAGAATCCAAAGAAATCGAGCTGCCTCTATTTCTATTAAACTGTCTCTAAGAAAAGAAGGTAGCAGCAAGAGCAGGGTGAGAACAGGAGAGAGAACAGAAGAAAGAAGAAATATGGTTAACATTTTTGAGTCTCATAGACCAGGAATCATGTTAAATACATGTCTTATCGAATTTAATCTTACCAACAACACTAAAACTGAAGTTCCATTATTATGCTATTTTCTAGTTGAGAAAATTATAAAGGTTAAGTAACTGCCAAGAAGCATCAGTAAAAAGCAAAGTCAAAGAGTCAAAGATTGTTAGAGGATTGAAAAGATAATTTTACTAGCCATCACCTTTATCCTTGCACTTCAGTGGGAGTGGCTAAAAGCTGAGGTAAGATAAAAGCAACCTATTATTTCACTCCATAGCATTTAGGCACACATATTTCAGGCCTTCACCAATTCAGCAGATTGTATCAAATGTTCGGTGTCCTTAGCCAAAGACACAGAAACTTATTGGCCATCCAGATAGGTGCAGACACAGTATATTTCATAGTCCCTTGTGTTCCTCCCTCTTTTTTACCTTTCTCCCTTCCTCTCCTTTGTTGCATGCCTCCGACTTATGTGTCACCTGTAAGTTTTGTCTTTTTCCTGATCCTTTGTCAGGACTAGAATTTCTAAATTTAAGCTAGAATTTCTAAAATTTCTGTCAAAATTTTCTAGAATATTTGTTGGAATTTCTTGTGCCTCACCCACCCTGGTCTATCCAATCACAATATTTGTTTGTTTGTTTGTTTGTTTTCTTTATGTTTTTATTTTTTATTCTCACAACCTCAGTAAATGGTTTTTGGAATATCTCCCTCACCTCCCTCCTTCAGGTTTCTATTCTTTTATACCCCATGCTGTCATACCCCACTCTTTGTGTTTGCTAGTCTGTGTTAAGTTCATTTGTCTCTTTCTTTCCTGTGATAATGTTCTTTCGTTGGGTAAA
Organism: Uropsilus gracilis; assembly: GCA_004024945.1. Lineage (NCBI taxonomy): Eukaryota > Metazoa > Chordata > Mammalia > Eulipotyphla > Talpidae > Uropsilus > Uropsilus gracilis. Next base: position 35,378 of record PVHY01002082.1, on the reverse strand, counting down.
GAACTGTGTTCTCAGAACCAGGCGAGCCTTGATAGTAGGTTTTCATCTTAAGTTTACGTTGGGCAGTCAGTCCATTTTTATTTGTGGTCTTTCCATGCCTTCTTGTTGCAGGCTGTCTTCTCCAGCCCCATCTCTGTTGTTTTGCTGCTTTACCTTGTGGTTCTGGCATCAGATTTAGGGCGCCTCACCCCCTGCCATTGCCGGTGAAGAAGTTTCTCTATGGATACAGGCAGCTGTGATTGGCCATTGTAGATCATCTCCTATGGCTCAGTTTGCAAATTTACTGTGGGCTCAATGCCCCTAGTCTTTTGCTTTCTTTTCCTTTCCTATAAAGTGGAGGGGGTGCCTTGCTCTCCTAAAAGGTATCTCTGAGATGAGGCCTTGGGTCTTCTAGACCCAGTGAGCACATATGTGCGCTTTGTGATATTGTGTTTCTGTAGATGTTTCTCCTGTCTCACATGGGTTGGTTCTTTTGACTGTCCATCTGCTGTGTCCAGCCCAGGTTTGTGGGCTGGATTTTACCTGGTCCCTCACCTGTTTTATGATGGGGTTTGTGTTATATATGTTCTTGCTCCTCCTGAAGATTAGCTGAAGAGTGGAATGGAGGGGGCACACCTTGCCTGCCGTGCCTCCCCCCTCTGCTCGCCATACCGGTACCTCCCTGCTCGGGGGCAAGGCCCAGATGTCCATGCATGTGCCATCCCAATCCCCTCTTGGGATGGAACCTGGAGGCAAATGTTTCGGCCAATCTGGGCTGCAGATGGCTGCCCTGTACAACAAACATTTGCTGGAGGATGGGGCTAAAACCCCACTCATCCTCCCTCCTGGGCTCGCCAGTCTTTGGGAGGGGGGTTTACCCCAGGGTCTTCTCCATCTTTGCTTCCCGCTGGCTAGGGGTAGAGGGATGGGAGCCCTGGGCCACATGGAGGCCTCTGGGCTGACCCTGCTACCCCTGGCAGTGTGCAATTGGCCTGCACTCCATTGTGCCCTAAGGATGAGAGGATGCTACCTGACCGAGGCCTCCCATTCGGGCGCAGCCCAGTCACAATATTTAGAACTGAAAACTAACACTTAAGATCATTCAAACTGCCAGAGCAGCCACTGTCCAGTGGCACCAGTGTGGCCAGATAAGAGAGGGATGCTCCAGCTTGGTAGGATAACCTCATTTATGTGAGAATAACCTTCCAGCTAAAACATTCAAAACCCATTACTGTTGCAAACTTTTCAGCCTTGTGCCTGCCTTTAGAGTAGAAGCCGGGGACCTAAAGTTTCAAGCTTTCTTAAAATTGAACTCATTAAACTGCAAGTTAATCATGGATCAGGGATTGCACATTAGACAACCCATTAAGCTACTGTATGTTCCTGGAAGACTGTAGATTGTATAAAAATACAAATGATCTAGCGGTTAAAATAATTGGCTGTAATGAAGAGCAAAATTAATTATGAATGACCACGTTGCTTACCAAGTTGACCTAAGTCATTAGCAGATATAATGGGTCCAGTAAAAAATAAGATGCATTTTGGTTTCAACAAAGTATTCCACAAGCATCCACTGTAGTCGCAGCACAAAATATATATATGGGAAACAATGTATGTGAGATCAGTAATATTCTCACAAGAAAGATTCACTATGAATCCATAGTAAGAACACAGTTTATTACAGAGCAAGAAGAAAACCTTTCCAGTTAAATGAACTGTATTGTAACAAGTTGCCCTCTTGATTGAGCTAAGCCTTGACTTACTAAACTAGCATTTGCACCAGTGTGTTTCATGAAACACCACCAAGAGATCTTGAAACAGGAAAAGAGATCAAAAGTGGTGTGGAGATAAGAGTTTTGGAGAAGATACGTTTAGAAAATGTCACAGTCTTCAGTGCTTTTTTTGAGAATCACAATGCAAATGCAAGTTCAAGATTCTGAGCATCCAGAAGGAAAGAAACTCATTTCAGTTCTGCATCAATCAGTGTCCCAGCTTGCAGAGAGCAGGACAAATTCTGCCTAAGGAGAAAAAGGACTCAAGCAAAGGATACATGGCAGCTCTCAGAATAGGTGGAATGTTGGAAAGTCAAGGATGTCAGATATAGAAAAATACCAAAACAATTTGGCTAGGGCATGACCAAGACTACCACGAGTCTGCTGATCTCAACCTCTGGCTACGTGCCATCAGGGAAGAATGCATTTGAACAGACAAGCCCAGATAAGAGGTCTGGTTTCTGACCAAAAGAGGCAGGAAAAATTATTATCTACCACATCACATTCCTTACTGGGGCCGGGCATGGTGGCTTGTGCCTGTAAGCTTCAACCTATGAAGTGGCCAGGGTTAGGGATTGCGGTTCGAGTCCCGCCTGGGGCCCGTAGCAAGACCTAGATCCAAAAAAATAGCTGGGCGTGGTGGTGCGAGCCTGTAATCCCAGCTACCTGGGAAGCTGAGGCTGGGGATTGCTTGAGTCCGTGGTACCCCGGGCAACGTGAGTCTGCGATTCCATGGGCAAAAATATTGAGAGCTAGTCTCAAAAAAAAAAAAAAAAAATTCCTTACTGGGGACAATGAAGACTCACTCCACAACCAGCATATTGGACATATAAACCCATGAACTTTTTTCCATGATTGCTTCATTTAATCCAATATTTTCTAAAATTAGTCTACCACCATTTCTTAACATCATTACTAACAACAGAATATACTTTTGAAAAATGGATAATAGTAATGGGGTTTGTTATTAACATATATCATGAACAAATCAAATATTCCATCATTATCATAGCTAATTGTGAAGGTTTATTGAGCTGTCGTTTATGTTTGCAAAAGCATACATACTTTTACATACTTTTTTTACATACATACTTTGCCACTTTTACATACATACTAGTCATATCCTGGGAATGCAGACTCTCTGAAAGAAGTCACTCTAAATGTTCCTATGACCCTAAACTTTTAATCTACAGGAACTTTGGTTAAAATGAATCAATCCCAAGGGCATTCTTAATGGGAAGAAGTTAACAAAAAGAAACCAACCTGAGCAAGAAATGTTCTCAGTAACAGTGGGGAAAGGGTGACTTTTTTGTTATGCTGTTCATTAATCCATTTATAATAATCCACAGGGCACTCTGTACTTCACAGCATGCTTCCATTCACCTTGCCATTTTGATAGGAAGAGCTCTGGGCTGAGTGAGCCTAGGATTTCCTGGAATTCAGCTCGCAGATCTGCCCCTTTTTTGCTCAGCAGTAGCCTGCCTCCATGAGCCACTGCCGACAAGTTGCCTCTGACCAGCAGTAAAACCACATGGCAGGGTCTCACTGATGCTTCCTGAGAAAAGGACACACTCTCTGTCCCTACAGCATTAGGCTTCTGTTGTTTTTGTCTCCAACTTTCCCACACTTTGGAGTCCAGAATATTCACGGTCAAATTAATCCCCAGAGAATAAATGAGCTCAATGCAGGAGACATGAGGACCAGTAGGGATGCAGCTGGCCTACACAGGACTGAGAGAGAATAGAGCAGAACCTCCCTGAATGCTATGGTCACCCAGCTGTTTACAGGCCCCAGCAAAGAGTGAGTCCAGCATAATGGTGTCTAAAAGAGGCAGGGCTGTGTCAGTCCCTGCCTCCTTCTGTCTCTACCCATGTTTGGCACTAGAGGTCTGACCCTTCAGACCTGGTTATGCCCAGTGTAGAAGGTACCTGGGTTGGCAACAGACAAGCTGCTCTTACTCACCCAAGATCAGCACCCATGCTGGTCACCCTTCTACAGTGGACTAGACCTTTACTATTCAATCTGATTACTCAGCCAGGTTATTGCCAGATAATTACTTCTTTCACTCCAGTTTCCAACTAGACTAGACACAGACCCCATGTCCAAGGTCTCTGGAGCATACCCATATTTCCTTTATTATCTTAGGAACTCTAATGAACCTCCCTATTAGGATTTGAGCTGGATACACTTAATAGAAAACTCAGACTAACGTGACTTGCAACCTTATTTGTTTCTTTAGGTAAAAGAAGTCCAAAAATCAGGAGGCTAAACCTGGTAAACTGACTTCACAAAATCATTGAGTAACTTTGGAAATGACAGAAGAAACCCTATCTTTCTGCTTCTTGAGGACTCCAAGATTCAAAATAATCTCTAAGGATCCATCCACCACATCCACATTGGAGGTGGTAAGAAAGGAGAAAGGAAAACACTAAGAAACTTCCTTCATTACATCTACCTTGTCATCTAAAGCTTCATGGGAGGCTGGGAAATACAGTTTTATTGTTGGAGACACTGCCAACGCTAATAGCATAAGGTTTTATTAGTGTATTAGTTAGGATTAAGGTCCTATTAATGGAGGCAATTCAGAGCTAGTATGGTACTGCACAATTTCCAGTGGCTCAGGTTTCTTTCAGCCTTGTGGTTCCACCATCCTCATCATGGGACTCTACTGTTCTAGAAATACACAGCTTGGGTAGCTATACCAGAATACCACGACTGTGCAATTTAAAGAGCAGGTATTTTTTTCTGCTCTTTAAATTGCATAGCTATGGAATTCTGGATTGGAAAACTTAAGCTCAACCTGCCAGCAGAATTGGTTCCTACTAAGGACCTTTTTCCTGGTTTGCAATGGTTGCCACCTCAGTATTTGTTCACATGGTCTCCTTTTTTGTACGTGCAGAGTTGGGGACAGGAGAGGGGTAGAAATATTCCTTCCTTTTTTTATTAGGGCGCAAATCCCATGATGGGAAACCAAACTCTCATTACCACAACTAAGATTAATTACCTACCCGTTGTCCTTCCTCCTCATATTATCACTTTGGCATTAGGGATTCAGACATGAATTTTTAGGAGGATACAATTATTCAACCTATAACATGCTTTATACTTTATAATGTCTGGTCCTATTCTATCATTCACATCTACAGCTCAAGTAGTAAGACAAATGCTGGAGAAATTACAGATTTCAAAAGGCCTGTGATTACTTTGATGGCATCCTTTAACTATCAAGGCCACACCTAGCAGAAAAGATGGTGGAGGCAAAAATGTTGGTTACAGTGTGCATGGGTAACATGCACACTGGGTAACATTTATGGAATTCTAATTCTATAAAATGTGAAAACATATATTAAGACAAAAATCCATTTCCGCCAGCATTTGTAAGCAAAAAAAGGCAGACTGAATTGTGAATAAATGACTAAACATTTCTATTATAACCTTTCTAATTTTACTGGGATACCTACATAGTGCTGAGACTATGTAGAGAAGTTCTTGCAGAGAAGTTCTATCACAACCCAACCCCTGGATTGATCCTATAGGTCTAAGTTTGACCATTTTTAATAAAGAAACAAGGATTATTGAATACTTAAAAAAATGTTTTCCAACTGCCTCTGATTATAGAATAGATAAGTCTAATGAATGTCCTTCTTGTTAATTGACCTTTTGACAGAAACAGATAGTCTTGTATTTGTAAACAGAAACACATAGATGGATGAATGATTGAAACAGTTGAGGCTTGATTTCAGCTCAACCATTAAGCATTTTTATTTGTTCTCTGCATAATAACTTAGGCAGGAAATCACTAATTTTGACTACTAAAAATCTCAAGCACATCAATGTACTTGCATCATCAATGCATGCATAATCTTGAAATAAAATAGCTAACTATTTCCTCATACCATACACAAAAACCAACTCAAAATGGATAAAAGTCTTCAACATAGACTTGAAATCATAAAATATATAGAAAGAGCAAGCAAAGACTCCATGACCTATACCGTAGAAACCATCTCTCAAGATACATCTGTACAAGCAAAGAAAACAAAGAAAAACATGAACAGCTGGGACTATATCAAACTGAAAACCTTCTGTACAGAAAAAAAAAACAACAATATCCAAAACAAAGAGACACCCAGCTGAATGGAAAAAAAAAACCTTCTAGTCCATTCAACTGATCAGGGTCTGATATCAAAGATCCACAAAGAACTAGCACAATTCAACAAAAACAAAGCAAAAAGTTCTGTCAAAAAATGAGGAGAATAGTTGAAAAGATACTTATCCAAAGAAGGAAGCAAATGGCCCATAGGCATATGAAATATTTCTAAACAACATTTGTAATCAGGGAAATGCAAATCAAATCCACAATGAGATACCACCTCACACATCAAAAAATGGGCAACAATAAATGCCGGTGTTAATGTAGAGAAAAAGGGACATTTTTACATGGCTGATGGAAATGCAAACTGGTCCAGACACTGTGGAAAACTGTGTAGAAGACCCTCAAACTACTTAAAATAAAACTGCCATTCGACCTGGCAATCCCACTCTGGGGAATCTACCAAAAGGATACTAAAACTTCAATCCAGAAGGAGACTTATACTTCTATGTTTATTGTAGCACTATTTGCAATAGCTAGGACATGGAAACAACCCAAATGCTCCAAAACAGATGAATGGATCAGAAAGTTGTATATTTACACAATAGAATATTATTTAGCAATAAAAAAGACAAACGTCATTTGTGGCAACATGGATGGAGCTAGAAGGAATCATGCTAGAAGAAATAATCCAGAAAGAAAAAGAGAAATATCAAAGGATAGGGAAAAGTTTTAACTGACAGCAAAACTAAAGCATAAAGTAAGAGAAGGGGAGGAAAGGTGAAATCAGAGGAGGAATGAGAGCAAGAGATTATGACAGTTTATGGGTGACATGGTGGTAAGAGTACCTTAGGTTATACAATGATGGAAATATATGTGTGTGCACATGTGTGTGCATGTAATCAATAATTTTTTTATAAAAAAGAAATAGTACCCAATAAACATCTTCAGTAGGCATATTATTAAAGACATGTCTGCTTCCCATGCATGAGGTCAACAGATCTTAACACATGAGACCTTGGAGAGGTTATAACACTGCTCTAGTAGTGACCATGTTCAAATCACTCTAAAAACAGAGACTGGTGAGCATTCTGTCTTTAGATTAAGAAAATCTGGCTTCATAACATAGTGTTGGCAGTCTTTATGCTTTGTAATAATACCCAAGTTTCTACATCAAAAAGGCTCAAATCTTCTCTCTAATAAAGATGTCATTGGGTTGTTTTAAAAGTAAGTAACCTTATGTGAGGAAGAAACTAGCATTACGTCTAAATCCTAAGAGATGGTCAGTGAATGTCCTCTGAATCTCAATTTATGTAGAAAAAAAGTTTCCATGTTATACTAATTAAAAATAGAACCCATCACTTCTCAAAAATTTATTTATTTTATTTTACATCATTATCTATCCCAGTGTTCTCCCACCAGTTTATCAACTGTGAACCATTGTCTTAGTCTTTTGTGCCCCTCCCACTCCCAATTTTCTCCCACCCCTTCTTATATTCTATGTTTCAGTTTTGATGAGAGTTGGTTTTAAATTTTTCTTATCTGTTTGTTTGCTTGTTTTCCCTTTATCCCTCATATAAGACCATCCAGCATTTCTCTTTTTCTTTCTGGCTTATTTCTGCTAGTATGATTCCTTCTAGTTCCATCCATGTTGCCGCAAATGACATAAGTCTTTTTTGATTGAAGAATAATATACCATCATCTACATATACCAGTTTTCTGTATCATTCATCTATTTGAGGGCATTTGGGTTGTTTTCATATCCTGGCAATTGCAAATAGCACTACAATAAATATCCAGGTACAGGTGTTTTTCTGGATTAGAGTTTTTGTAACCTTTGGGTAGATTCCTAGCTGTGGGATTGTTTGATTGAATAGGAGTTCCATTTTCAGTAATTTACGGGTCCTCCCCACAGCTTTTCATAGTGGCTGGACCAGTTTGCATTCCCACCAGGAGAGTAAAAGTGTTCCTTTTTCTCCATGTTCACGTCTGTGCTTGCCTGTTTTTTTCATATGGGTCATTCTTACTGGTGTAAGATGGTATCTCAGTGTGGTTTTGATTCACATTTCCCTGATTATTAGTGATGTTGAGCATTTTTATAAGCTTATTAGCAATTTATATTTCCTCTTTGGAGAAGTGTCTTTTTAGTTCTTCTCCCCATTTTTGGACTGGGCTTTTTGTCTTATTATTGTTAAGTTAAATATTGTTATTGTTAAGTTGTGTGAGTTCTTTATGGATCTTTGTTATCAGGCCCTTATCATTTGTGCGCAGGTTGAAGATTTTTTTCCCATTCCCATCACTCTTTTCTTAATAACATTAGAAAAACACTTATTCTGAATTTCCCACTTAAAAAAATATTTTCAAAGTTCTATTGTTTGTGTAATATTTAGTACCATGTGCTAGTCGGTTGTTTTTCATTAAAAAATAAAAGCTTGTGTTGGAAATTATACTCATAAAGTCCATTTAATTTTATGACTTAATTGTAGGTAGTAAAAGTTTACTGCCATATTTAACAGGTATTACTCTAATTCTTTTTAAACAAAAGCAATATTGGACTGGAACTGAACCCTAAGTTAAGAAAAAAAAAGGAACTCCCTTAAAATATTTCCTTAGTATTTATTTTTCAAGAAAGGTCAACTCAGCTAATGTATGGTTTGCTTAATATCTTACTTGTGTTATCAGTATTTTTAGTAGAACAAATATGTTACTATGGTGTTCAATTTAAGCATTACCCACAAAATAGGCCAATATCAGGCAGGCAAAACCAACTGTGAGTTTTGCAAAACAAATTTTAATTAACTGAGTATACATATCAGTTAAAACAATTTTTAAAACTCAAGGAATAGTAGGGAAAGATAAGTTTTTAGATAGATTCACCTGTTCCTATATTCACGAGGATTTGCCAGTTACTTTTATAAGAAAACCAAAAATAAAAAAGAATCTAGCCAAATGATGAAAATGATTACTTTTAATCTGAACATACTTCAGAGTGAAATCTTACCAGAATTTCTACTTTATTGAATATATTTCTGATAAAATAAAATATCCCTTAAAGCTCTCAATAAAAAATCTGTAAGTCATCATTAGCTATTTTAAATGTATTTTATATAAAATATTTAAAACTCATAGCTTCAGAAGGTGCCAGCATACATATGCATAAATAGTAAGACAGACTTCTTGTGTCATAGTCTGAAATTCAATTTAACTCTACAACTATTTATTGACTAGTGCATAATCCAAGTTTATATAATGAATGAGATCCACACTTCACAAGACACCATATCATCATCCCGAACTATCATTATGGAACTCCCTACTAGATAGTAAACCATATGGTGAGTTGTAGAGCAAAAAAAAGTATATCAAAAATACATTCCCTGCCATAAGAAGTTTGTATTATTATTCTTACTGTTGATAATGCCAGCACTGTATATTTCTATATTGCTTTTAAATTTACAAAATGCACATATATACATTATTAACACCTTCACTGTCCTTACAAGGTAGTCATAGAACAGGTAAAACCATTTCTTTTTTATACATTGACTGAATCTCTGCAATTAATCAACCCACTCAGCATCATGAAACTAGATGAAGGCAGAGTTAAGATTAGAATGACAAGTATCTAAGGATTTTTCACTCTACACACTTCAGAAGTCTAGACACAATTATAAGTCTAGACATATTTATAAGATTTATAAAGCACCAATTGCAGCATGGTAGATACATCCACCAAATGACAAATACAAGATGCATAAATGAAAGGAAAGAGCTTTAAACCAGGTTCTTCCTGCAAAGGCTTCAAAGAGAAAGCAACCCTGAGCTGACTATGAAGGATTATTAAGATGCAGAAACGAAAGGAGGAATCACAAAGGCATGGCAAGTAGGGTAAGCTTAATCTATCATCCTCCCTGGAGCACAAGATGAGTGTCATTCATATCTTTCAGGCATAACTTCAATATCTAGCAAAGGTCCGCTAAGTGTTACAGGTGGTTTAGTAGCACCTGACCTCTTTTCATAATAGGCACTAAATAAATGTTTAGGGACTGGTGGGGGAGAGATGGAAGAATGAATGAATGTATGAGAATAAGTGAATGAACAAATAAATATCCCCTCAAGGACTGGAAAATCCTAAGGATTCAGAATTTGGAAATACTATTATATTTCTGAATGAACCTGTTCACTCATTCACCTACATTTACCTATATATGCCTTCCTGAACACTTGCATCATATATATATATATATATATATATATCTGAGGGACTCCTCAACTCAGACCAAGTTTCTGCAGTTTGGAATATCAAGAGACAATTCTTGGTTGTCAGAACTGGGGAAGTACTACTTGCATCTAGTGAGAAGAGATCAAGGATTCTCCCAAGCATCTTGCAGGACACAGGAAAGGATAGAACAGGCCCCATAATTAAGAATTATCCAGTCTGAAATCTCAGTAGTCCTGGGGTTGAGAAATCTTGCTTTATATTAAGTGCTAGGAGAGATTCTGGTTTACTAAAGGGAACAGATGTTTCACATCTGTAAACAAATAGACAAATCATTATGGATAATAATAAATAATAACTTTAAACTGTGGTAAGTACCATGGAAATAAACTGGGAAATATCATGAAAATAAAAACTTTTGGGAAAATCTGAATGCCTTATTCTGAGCAGGAATGGATAACTGGTCATTTCCAAAGGGCAGTATTTTAAAAACTCTCAGGCAAACTAATTAGAAATTCAAATATACCAGAAATCTAATATAAAATGAATGCCTTTCTGTAGGAAAAAAACTCAGTGTTTGAGGCAAATGTTCCATTATTTTCCTTCTGAAATGTGGCATCACCCTAACAACCCTGTCAACATAAAGAAATTTAAAATAAATAGGATTGTTTTTGAGACTCAGTAGTAAGAGTCCCTTTCTTTAAAATGCAAAGACAAATGCTTAAATATTTAGAACTATTTGCATTTAAAATGAGGACTGATATCTGTCCAGGTTCCCTTTCTTGAGAGCTTCAGCCTTCTTCATTCCTTGGATTCTAGTAGTCTGCTTATTACGAGCCTCTTCTCTGTCTTCTCCAGTGCCCACAGACACAAGTTGGGTCACTACTGGGCATTCAGAAAGGAAGTTGAAGAAAATGGTGCCACCTGCTAGAAACTTGTTCATGTATTCCTGTCATCATGACCCAAGGGCTGCAGTGATTCTTGCTTTCCATGGACTTTGCTATTCAACCATGTTTATCCCCTACAAGAAATCCCAGAATGCTCTGGGTAACTCGCTTTCTCTTTCTTGACTTAGCTAGAGCTACCATTTTTACTTAAGCCAAAGAACCCAAACTGATACAATTTTGTACTTTGAGTTTGGATTGGACAGTGGTTCACAGAGGAAAGTAGAAAGAATGAGAGCCCATGTTTTCCCTATTGATTCTCCTCCACCCTCTTTACTTACCATATTAGTCCTTGAAGCTTTCACTGACCATTGTCAAGGGCTGCCTCATGGAGGATATTGTTCGAAATGACCCTAATTTACCTCATATTTATTTAAACGGTAAAAGCAAAGAAAGACAAAATTTTGTGTCCTTGAAGAAACAAAGTCATTGTGATATGTAATGACTCAGTTCCACTTAGAAGCTGAAAGCAAAAGCAAGAATATAACTTACATATTGCATCAACTGAAACTTAACATATCAAACACTGAATAATAAATGTACTTTGTTAGGTACTTAATTACTAAGAGAAGAACAAAGTGGATTTTTCATAGAGAATACTTCTGAAACAAATTGGAAAATGGTATTAAGAGTAAGGTCACCAGATTTTCAGATTAGATAGTATGGTTGGCATTGATTTAGACAATGCATGAGAACACTGAAAATCAAAAGAGTACTGGAGTCTCCAAGAGATGTTCTAAAACTGAACTGGATGCTTAACTCATGCTTAAGATGGAACTTAAACTGTTCAAATATACAATGACTACTAGAAGATATTCACAATGTTTTTGCTTTGCCCATGAGAAGGAAAACAGTTTTTAAAGATCCTGAGGTTATTGAGATTTTAAAGTAATGCTGACTCAGAAAAAGCTTGCTAAGCAATGAAAAATGGTGAGTCATAAGCCCAGAAAACGAAAGCAGAGTATGTCTTCTCAGAGTCTTGATTTTAATAACCCAAAAAGCCTCAATGTTAAATCTAAGTGACCATTTTCTTATTTCTTTTTGACAGATATTAGAGTGCAAATTTTATTCTATCTAGCAAATTTGTCATAAATTAATCAGCATGTAGAGGCTATGAAAGCTTCTAGTATATGTGGGTAATTGTGGACATACATATATGCTATGTGTGTGTATTTGTTTACACAAAAGATTTAACTTATAAAGAACTGTGGCTGTTTTCTAACAAACATGCTTGAGACAATGTACCTAAGTGGGATTTGTGTCCTTTGCTAAATTTATAAACCTATTTCTAACTTTAGGCATTGTCATTACTCAAAATACTATCAGAATTTCTCATTCGTCCTTGCTGAAAAAGTAATAATTTGGTGGTTAAGAAAGGCAATTAATTTACTCTCAGAATAAGACCCTGGCTTTAGACTTTGGGTTAAAATTCCTCACCACTTATTTATTAAGTGAGTAATTTTACAAAACCTCTTATACACCTCTGTGGTTAGTTTTCTTATCTTAAAGCAGGAATAATAAAAGAACCCATCTTTCAAAGTTGTGAGAAATAAATGAAAATGTATGCGTATTATTCTTAGAACAGTGACTGGCACAGCATTCAGTAAAAGTTTGTGAGGTTAGTTAGTTAACTAGTTAGACAAACTTGAGAAGTTTTCCACTGAAAAATAGTCCTCTTAAAAATCTGTGCAATGAAGCCTATTTTTGAAATACAATTACATTCATAAAGACCCACAAGAGATTAGTACTCTAGGCAGGAAATAGTAAGTCTTGTTATATTGCTTGATATTAAAATGCTGTTTAATAAATCTTGTTGCCTTCTTCGACTTGGGATGCTTCTCCATAAACAAAGATCAACTGAGCAGACAAACCTTCAACCAAGAACAACTAGAAAAGCTGGTTAATATGCAAAAGGGAAAGGCATAGGATAATGACAGCAAGGGCCTGAGGATCCAAAATCCAAGAGAAAAAGAACAAACCCACCTTCTCCCTTCTGCCTCTGGGCATTTGTTGACTTGATGATTGGCACAGCTTGAGAAGAGGACTGAGAAGCCAAGCAAAAAACAATAGAAAATAGTTGCTGAGAAGAGAATTGTATAGTCAAGGGCCTGCATGACAGAAAATTGAGGTTATGGTCACAAATTCACCCAGAATTTAAGGGATCAAGATATCAATTTAAAAAAGAGAAAGAAAGATACCTAGAAAAGGGAGATTAAACTTTATTGGTTAAATATCACGTCCCCTCGAGGCCCTTGCTGACTCATAAACTGAACTGAGGCAGAGGGGCGACACAGCAGCACAGAAGAAAGGCGAAGCTATGGGATTCAGGGAGTCCAGAGACAAAGGCATCTGGCAATTACCACAGGTCTTTGGATCTGTCGCCTGAAGGGCTATATTTTTAGGAATAAGGAAACTGGGTAATTGAAGGAACCTCAGGATGACCAAAACCCAGCCTGGAATGAATTCAATACCTAATTGGATTAATTTGAGCTACTCCTACTCTAAATGCCTGCCAGAAATTAAGTCTTCTCTGGGGGAATTTTCTTTAAAAATGGTCAGCATTTGGGTTGGTGAACACGTGAAGATTTAAGAGTAGTGTAACTGGAGAGCACATGGAATTCCACGTCTTTCTCCCATACCTTACCCTATGCGTACTTTTTATCTGTCTGTCTCTGAGTTACATTCTTTCTAGTAATTAAAATAATCTAGTAATTTAAAAAAAAGAAAAATCAGATATCAACTTTAAAATGACAGCAATTTGATATATTTAGTAAAAGAGAGGTCAGGATGGAAAATTCTTGCAGAGAGTGAGAATATACAAAAAAAATAACAAAATAAACATTCTAGAACTGAAAATTCAGCACTAAAATTAAAACTCATCAGGTGTTTTAAGCATAAGCTTAAACAAATAGAAAAAGAGAAGAAGAGAAGGGAAGGGAAGCGAAGTGAAGTGAAGCTGAGTGAAAAGGTGAAAAGCTAGGTCAACTGAAAATATCAAGAATCAAATACAAAAAGAAAAGGCATAGAAAATACAGAGAAGTTCATAAAAGACTTAGAAACTTAGAAAGTTCTAAAATATGTGTAAATGATCCTAGAAATTGGGGAGAGAAAATAAAGGCAGAGAGATAAGTCCAAAAGTACTAAAAGTTGACATAAAAGCACAGATTCAAGGAGCATTATGAAGCCCAAACAAGTTAAAAACCTAAACAATCAAAACTCTTCAGTATATTGCAATAAAATGTCTATACCAACTTCTCAACAAAGCAAAATGAGCTTAGAGAAGGAAAAAGAGGTTATTGTGAAGGATTTCATACCCCCTGTTGAAGATTTTCACCTTTATTGGAAGAGAAACAGAAGGTTGTTAAAATGCTGAGAGATTTGTAGGAATTTTTTAAAGGTAGGTATTCAGCTACCAGGAGCCACCATTCAGCAAAGCCTACCTGCAAAGGTATTCAGCAGAGAAAACTGAAACAGACAGACCAGAATTTAGACTCTTTTAATACGTCTCTGGTCCTTGCATCTGTTTCCATCTGTAGTAGTTTCATAAATCATTAAAGTCCTTAATCAAAATTCTTGATATTATATGAATGTTCCCAGATGCCAGGTCAGGGATCTCTGCTGTTGGCGCCTAGAGAAGCAATACCTCACCTACACTTGGGGAAGGTTCAGGGAATCTGTCTGAAAGAGGAGAGAGATTACATGTGACTGTAAGTAGTTGTGGGTAGAAAACACACTAGGAGATCTTTTACCAGTAGAGGACTTGGCAGCTCACAGCCCACCTGCAGTTGTTCTGCATTTGGCTGGTGCTGGAAGGTTTAGTCTGAGAGGTAGGCATACCTTCCTCTGTGCTCCACACAAGGAGATCTGAAGGTTGAGAGTTTCACGATAATAAGAAGAAATAAGGCTAGCAAACCTCTTCAGTTGCATATGGAAAGGCCTAAACAATAACCCCAGGCCTACAATAATCCCATGTAAGGCAACCTGATGGCTAAAATAGGTGGTATAATTTACCAGACAAAGAAAACAGAAGGAGGATCCAGTCTAAGATCAAATGGAATTAGGAGTTTGGGAGAAGAGGAGGATAAATTCAATTTGGGGACATGATGACATGAGGACATCTGTGATGAGAACTGTGATAGGCAACTGGAATTAGATGCATAGATCTGGCAGACAGAGCTGAGCGCTGACTTGAGAGATGTAATTGAAAATGATCAACATTTGCCTGCTGGTGGATACGCTGGATAAGGTGAACCTAGGTCAGAGGGCAACAGGGATCACTGATGGAAATGTATTCACAAGCGCAATCCAAGGGGAATTACTGGAGAAACAGGAGAAGACTATGAAAGAAGAAAAGGGAGAGAATGTTTAAAGAAAGGCATTTTCAGGCTGTAGAACCAAAAAACAGGGCTTCTCTTGAATATTTAGTTTGTGTCCCTCCCTTCACCTTGATTTAACTAGTAAGCGTGAAGACTTGTGATGTACATCTACTAACTATACAGATTTTTTTTTTTTTTTTTGAGACTAGGTCTCGCTATTTTTACCCGTGGAACCTCAGGTTCACGGTGCCCAGGTACCACGGACTCCAGCAATCCCCAGCCTCAGCTTCCCAGGTAGTTGGGGTTACAGGCGCGCGCCACCACGCCCAGCTATTTTTTTAGGACTAGGTCTCGCTGTGTTGCCCCGGACAGGACTCGAACCGCGACCCCCAGACCCCGCGGTGACTCCATCAGCTGTCGGTTACAGGCACAGGCCACTATGCCCGGCTATACAAATTTAAAGTCATGTTCATTAAGCTTAATCTTAACTCATTTTTCCTATCATAATCCCCCCACCCCATGCTATTCCTTATTTATTTTTTATTACATTTCTTTGTATTTGCCTTACATTCTGAGATGGGGGGGGGGGAGTAAACCCACACCTAGCTGCCCAGCTCCAGGCAAGCTACACTGCTTACTGGTTACAATTGTCTTGTGCATAGCCTGCCCTTTTCACATGCCTTTCACAACTATGTAGGTGTTTGAGTTTGAGATTTCCAGTCTCAAGAAACTCTAACATCTATTCCTCTTCTAAACTGGATGAATCTGCAGTCCTTCAGTACTAAAACTCCATGGGTTTAGCTACCAAATTATATATATATATATATATATATATATATATATATATATATGTCAGAATAACAGTTGCTATTATTAAGTTGCACTTAAAAAAAAGTGAACATACATACATACATGATGTGCACAGCACTTAAGAAGATGGATTGGACTTCAAAAGCAACATGACAGCATTTACTGTAGATCTTTGTTACTCATCACTATGAGGTCCAGGGCTTGCACATATGCTCAATGGATTTACAACACAATGACTGAGAGGCACATCATTAGACCACAATGTTCAAGGCTAATTCCATGAGCCTCTGCATTAATGGGGCGATATTCTGCTTGGCTTTATTCTATTAATATTTATAGAGTGCTCATTACCATAGCAACTAAGTGCTTTCCACAGAGAACTGATCAAATTATTAAGGAGAGGTGAACAGGAGAGGGGAGGACCACGGCAGGAGTTGAAAGGAAGCTTCGAATAACCCCTTCCTTCTCCTACCTGAAAAAACAGTTTTCCTTGATTATTTGGTTCATGAATTCCCTCCCAGAATCCAGCAATATCTAATCTTGGTTCCCTGGAGCACCCACTACATGCTGTAATGGCCTCATGCTTAGCAAAAATGATAAAATGAAAGTCATTTTCAGCATTGATCTTGCATTTCCTCTTACATGGAGGCAAAGGAGCACGCTGCTTCAGAGTCAGGCTTTGAAATCAGATTATCTAAATTCAAAATTTAACTTTTCCACTTACTATCTAGGTCTCCTAGGGAAAATTACCCCTCCTGTGCCTCAGTTTTCTCTTCTATGAAATGGGAATTCTGCTTCAAAGGGTTATTTGAGAATCAAATGAGTTGATAAATGTTAAAGGGTATTTAAGAATTGTAAAATGCTTAGCAAATGTTAGCTCTTATATTACCATATCTTTATTTTTTTATTCCCTGCCACCAGAACACAATGCTGCCCTTATCTTTCTAGTTTTCAATGACTGGAGAAAACTTTTCCACTAACACAAGATTCCTCCCAGACACCTCACAGAGGAATGAGAGAAGAAAGTGAATCCTATCTGACCAGACAGACTGGCCAGGTTGATACCTAAACCTCTATCATTGGAAACTCACTTCCCTGGGTAAAGCAATTCCTTTGCAAATATATTCTCTGAATAGATTTAACTTTCATGAAGGCAAGGAATGTGTCTCAATCATTTTTCCCAAATGTCAAGCCAAATACACCTTCACATCCCATTCATACTAAGGTGAAAATGATTAACTTGTTATTCCTTTCTGAGAATATGTGCACATGTATATTCAGAGTCATGGCAAACATTTTATTTCAAACTCTGTGACAAGTGGTAGGAAGTAACAAAAATGATTGAAGTACTCTCTTTGCCTTCATGAACAATAAATCCAACAGAAGAAATACTTGTAAAAGAAATTTAATGTCCAAAGAAATGAGTTTCCATGGTAGAATTTTAGGCATTAATAAGGAGGAGTGGGGTGGTATCTTCATGAGTCCCTAAACTATACTATGGAGTTGACCACCATCTCTAGTAGAGGTAAGTCTCAGCCTAACATGAGTCAAATGGCATTCTTTCCTTGGAGAGTTTTCACCTTGTTGTGGCGTGGCACTGCTGATCACTGCCACTGACTCATCTCTGTACAATCTGCAGAGAGTATCTCAAAGTCGGAAGCATCAACACCCAAAACCATGAGTTAAGATTTCAGATAAGCACCCATGAAACTTGGAAGAGGTCGTTTTAGGATAAATAAAGGGACACATTCCTTTACACTGTGGGTAGGAAATTCATTACCTCATCTGGAACTTGTTGCTGCAAAGCCTGTACAAACCAAAATTAAAATTAGGTTCAAGAAGGTTGAGATATATGTATGACTGAAGAGTTACAAATAGGCTCTTGAGAAGAAATTAGGAAGGTTTTCCATTCAACAAGGATCTATTGCTATGCACCGACCAAAGCTTTAGAAACATTCCTAACTTTCTCTTCCATCAACTTTCTTGGTACCACTACTGAGCCTGTACATAATTGGAGACATAGTTTGCTAAGCACTAGGAAGTTTACTAGCCTACATGCTTCTTATGAACACTACTTGATGGCCAGATCTCCAGAAATACAGATCTCAGGCAGAAAACAAATGGTTTCACTAATACATGGGATATAGGAAAAACAAACAAAAGACCAGGAGGAAAAGTCAAAACAAGCTAACTACTAAACTTACTAAATTAAACTACACACTGGGGGTCAGGGGAATGGATGGGAGTGGTCAGGGAGGGGAGGTAGTGGGAATATACAGATGTGAAATATATATCTTTATAAATTATTTTTTAAAATCCACTCACAAAATTTAAAAAGAAAAAAAATACATATCTCCTTTCTCCCTCACCCAGGTCTTGGAGAATTGGTTGCCAAAGGAACAGGGTTCAATTTCAGGAGACTGGATAGCTTAACCTGAGCACTAAAAAAAAGACGAGGGAACCACATCTGCTCGTTTTTCAACAGTTTGACTTGTTCAACGTTAAAATTCTCAATTTGGGGGTGTTCTTTTATTGTTGTTAGATTGTTTTTTGTCTTGTTTTGTTTTGTTTGAGTGACTGGAGGAAAGGTGAACATTCAAATGAAGTATTCCACAGCCATCTTTTAAAATCATAAGCAGATCCTGTTTGGAGAAACTAGCAAGGAGACACTCTTAAGATAGAAAAACATCAATCTGAGCTCCAGGATGCCCATGGAGGTCACTGAAGGCAACTACATCATTAAGAAATGTCCCTTTACCAGTCATGTCTCCATCCAAGGTGGATCCTGTCTGGTGTGGTGACCAAGGTGAGATGAAGAGAACCATTGTCATCCACCAAGACAATCTCCACTAAATCCCAAAGTACACTCTTTCGGAGGAGCACCACAGAAACATGTCTGTCCACCTGTCCCTTGTTTCAGGGATGTCCACACTGGCAACATCATTACAGTGGACAAGTGCTAGTCCCTGAGAAAGATACATGCACATCACCTGGCCCAAGGTGAGGAAGATGGCTGCCACCAAAAAGCAATTCAGAAATTCTGAGCTGGATACCAATAGGTTCAAGCCATCCAAATAAAAGTTCTTTTCCACCTACACACATGTACACAAAAACTAGAATTCTCTGACTTATTAAAAGCTAAAGATTATTTTTTACTTTCTTACATTCAACAGCCTTAGACCCATGGGTGAGGTGAATTTAGGTAAGGATAGAATAGGTCATGTCCTGGGAGGGTTAATAAAAAGATATAAGACCTTCTTCTTTTTAGTGCCCTTTCACCTCATCTCATTGACAAAGGCCCCAACTGCATAGCTTGGTCATTTTAAGTCAGTGATTCTCAAACTTCAGCGTATTTCAGAATCATCTGGAAGGCTGGCTACAATGGATTGCCAGCTCCCATCCCACCTCCTAAGTTCTACTTAGTAGATCTGTGTTAGGGCTTAAGATTTTGTATTTCTAACTAGTTTGCAAATGATACCAATTCTTGATAGTTCAGAGATCATACTTTGAAAACCATTTTCCACACATAAAAACTAGATCATGATGTCCATTCAAAAGGAACTCGATCTGGAAAGGTTACTCAAATTTATCAGCCTCTTGTACCAAAGCCTAGAGAAAGCCTCCCAGAACAGATTGAGGTTTAAGGAGGTCGGAGCTGAGTGTTGGGTAGTGACACTAAGGTTTTTGTTAGTTCCCTTTACTGTTTTGCCCAGAAGAGGGCTTTGAGCTGTTCCCTGAATCCACAATCACCCTCACACATTCCCCTGGCTCCCTTCTTCCTCCCTCCTGCATCCCCCCCCCACACACACATATACCCTTCCCTCCACCACAGGATACTCAGTCACCTCCCAAGCTGGCAGTTTGACTGTCAGTCTCACCCATCTCCCTGTCAGGCAACAGCTGCTCCGAGTCCTCGGGGAAGTGGCCTGTCAAGGAGTGACTGGTCAAGGCTGTGAAGTGCAAATCACTCCAGTATTAGCCTAAGTTCCCCGCCCAAGTGGCAGCTGTCATGGGGAAGGGACCCTTCCCCCTTCCCCACCTCACACACACATGCACATGCGCACGCACACACACTGTATACACCAGCAGGATGCTTCAAGTGTTCAGTTTCCTCCACCCACTCAGGGCTCCCTCAGAGAGTACTCTGGGCTCCAAATACCACGTTCAGACCCTGACCAAGACAGCACAGATCCAAAGAAAAACTGAAATAACAAGTCAAGTGTGACAAAGAGGAGGGAGGCTGGGGAGGAGGAGATAATTTGCTACTCAAAGTAAATACCAGTCATCAGTATTTGGTTCTGGAGTCTTGACATGTTTAGTCTCTTTTATCCACACATGTCAGTTGAGAGAAATTCCACATTAGCTGAGGATAAAAATAATGAATAAACCCACAGAGAAGTATTCAGGAGCTCTAAATTTGCCCACAGGAATAAGACTGAAATGAGTAATTCTCTGAGACAACTCATTCTTTTTCTCACATTGATCACCTC
Source organism: Uropsilus gracilis (assembly GCA_004024945.1). Classification (NCBI taxonomy): domain Eukaryota; kingdom Metazoa; phylum Chordata; class Mammalia; order Eulipotyphla; family Talpidae; genus Uropsilus; species Uropsilus gracilis. The sequence continues at coordinate 14,755 of PVHY01002082.1, read as the reverse complement.
AGAAGTGAAAAAATAAGTTCATGTACATTCATATTCATACCCTTTCTCACTCTTCCCCAGTAAGACTTACTTTTCTCACTCTGGAAACCCTGCCTGCTCACCTAGAAATCACATGCAAAATAATTAGCAGTCAAATGCTCCAGCTGGAAGCTTTCTGAATGATATTCTCACAATTCCCCCCCACCCTCCTAGATTCTCTTACGTCCCTCCACCACCCAAAGGTGCACCTACTTCCTCCTCTGGTTACATTTCATCATCACTAACAAGGCACCCTTATTTTCTTCAGAACCCAAGTCTCTTTGGAAAATTTTCCAGGGTGTCTATGTTTCAAAATGATGTTTTTTATTTATTGTTTTTTAATGGAAGCAGTTCTCTTTGGACTAAGTGAAACCTTCATTGCCAAAGACATTTTTCTCTCAATTAGTAATATAAAAGTAACACTACACACCAAGTTAAATACCAACATTATCCATCTTTGTAGCTGTCAAAAGGTAAAAACATTACATATATTATTTTCAGCGAGAAGTGATTGTGATAAACCATCAGATACCTCATCTTTCAGGAAATTATTTTTAGGCACTTAAGTCAATGAATGCATATCTTAATGCTTTAAATTTAAGAAAAATTGAAGGATAAGAGTGTAAGCAAATGTGTGCTTACAGATGTGCTTTGACTGAAAACAGTGTCTCTAAGGAATACTTTGAAAGACCTATTCTAATGTTCTTTGTACAATTAAGTTTATTTCCCAGGTTTATAAAATTCAATTGCATTTCTGCAAAAGAAAAAGAACTCACCATATTCTCCTCCATATGACAAAGCCCCAGCAGCAGGTCATTATCACTTTTGACTAATCAGAGAGAAACCACCTGCAGGAATACTCCCCTTTCTGTTGCTCCCAGCAGAACCTTCCAAATGATGATTAATCACTGAATAAATGGCAGAATTGACAACAGCATAATGACAAAGAGAAAGCAGAGAAGGAGCCTAAACAGTGGGTGCATGTGGTCCAGCCCCAGTGGGTGGAAGGGCCAGAGAAGATGGATGACCCTGTAAACGCTTGACACTTGAGTATCTTGTCTTTTACGGAGGGGGGGGGTCACTTCTGCCAAATTCAACAAATAAGGCAGCATGCATCAAATGGACATGCTTCCTATAGCTGTCAGAAGTCAGGCAAAATGTTTTAAAATTTTAACTAATGAGCTTAAATTGACATCCTAAGCTCAGATGATAATAGAAATAAAAGATACTACAAATGACAGCCTAATCCATTATCGTGGAAGGCATTCAGAAGGTTTTACTGATTACAGCCTCAGATTACCCAAACCATGTCCCTACTAATTTGAAAAATGATGAATCACTAAGTTCAAACAGGGCTCAGAAGAGTCAATTATACTAAGCAGTGATATCAAAAGCTCATATTTTCTACACCAAGGAATAAAACATGTTATGCTTAATAACAAACAGAAATGAGGACTATTACCCACTCTCAGTTGACCAAGTCATTAGCAATAAGAATGTTCCTCTAATTTTTCAATATTTCTTTTCAGAATATATTCTCCCTGCCCTAAGGAATCCTATGAGCCAAAGTTTATTAACATGAAAAAGATTTGTAATAAATGAAATACTGGTTTGCAGTTGGTTTAACATCCTTCAGACACCATCAGTGTTCAGGTCTTTCACTTTCAAGTGAAAAGAGCAGATACGGTCAGACTTACTATCACTCAGGCACCATAAATACCATCATATTCTTCATCAAGAAGATCTTCACCTATACCAGCATTTTTCTGTAAGTTAGGGAGAAGTTTACATTCATAGGTTTCATGCATCACTTTTCACTGACCCTAAATCAGTCAGTATCCCCTTCTGCATACATGATACTTTCTGATGATTGTCAATTCCTGTCTCATAAGATATTTTCTACATTAATTCACATTAACAGAGACCATTTTATGTATGGCTATGACCTCACATGTCAAGATTTCCCTGATTACTAGGAGCTTTTTCTTTGCATTATGTCTTATTCTTAACCATATTTAGAACAATGTTTTCCCCATATTGCAGTAAATACAGGCTAGTCAGTAAATATAAGTTAAATGATTTTTATAGTCTTGTTCCTTTTCCTAGACTCAACCAGCCTGATGTCTTTTATGTGAAATCTTCAAAATCTTTCCTGATGGTTCTCAGGGATGTGTAAATAACATTAAGACCCGAACAAAGCAAGTAACTTAAAACAGCAGAGGATTCTAGAAATGAATATCAATGAACCTGCAAACAGTGAACAACTCTCTTTCTCATTCCTTATGGTATGACACTGGGACTGATTTTTTTCACTAGTTCAATTTCTACCATTCTCCAACAGTTGAAGAGTTTAATCTCATGTTTAAAATTTAGCTTCAAGTTCAAACATTTCAGTCTGGCATTCAAATTCCTAACTCAGCTGACTCATATTGCCAGCTTTCCCAAACCCCAGCACAAACACACACACACACACACACACACACACACACACCTGCCTTTGCCTCACCCCTTAAACAAACCTACTCTCCCTTCCCTCCCCTATTCACATGTTCTCATTCTTTTTGCAGCCCACCACCCAGCTCAGAAACTCCCTCTCATGTAAATTCTTAAAACCGTGCATCAGTTGCTTAAGGAGGTAACAACCAGTCACAGCCAGTATGAGAGAACCATGCTACAGAGACGCCAAGTGTTCCTGAGTTCTCCGTTCACTCATTCTGTGACCTTGGGTAAGTATTTGAAATTCTCAAAGACCATTCCTATGTTTCAGAGTGGTACTGGAAAAAAATTAAACAAGATGACATGTGATAATGCTTGATTCAAAAACTGCAAATATTGTATCATCCATTTCTGAACCCCCAGTATATCTCTAGGGGACTAACACATAATGGGGGTTCAGTAAATTTTTACTCAATATTGAATTAAGAATGAACAGGCAGGGATTAAACACATGTACTTATATTTCAAAGCTTTTATTTTTAGTAAAATATATAACAGTTTTGGTTTTCTTTTTTCTGTTTACTTTACTTTTTTTATTCCTTATTTTACGTATGTATTCAGTAGACAAGTTGGCTATTAGATGGCATTATTTAATGAGTAGCAGAAACCAACTTTAAACCCTTATTCTACTGTGGAGTTCCAAATCGCCTTCTCTCCTCCTCCACATCCTCCCAGAGCCCAAACAGGAAACCACAGGGAGCTCCTGTGTGAGCAGGTGTGAGTGTGCTGAAGACAAGAAAGCACAGGGTTCCCCCAACCTCACTCACAGCTCCTCTTCACCAGGGCACTGGAAACCTGGAGACGCAGAGGTCTCCCTGAAGGCAACTAAAGGCAGCAAGTACTTAAGGTCAAATAGAAACTAATTTATTGAAGGAAAACACATAGATCATTTCTAAGTCATTAGATAAATAATACTAGAGTAGAGGAAAACAAAATATGAAGCACAATATGAAGCACAAAGTAACTAAAAGAAAAATATGAGGTGGTTTTAATTTAATGCATTATAGAGTCTTCACTTTCTGTTAGCTTTTGTGTATGGTGTTACATTGTTCTTGCTAACAACCATATTTTTTACTCACAACCATCTTTGTTATGGCTAATAAATAGCTATAAATATGTACTTATAAATTAAGTTTTTGGAGTAAAATAGTAAGATATATCAGAAACAAGACAGTTATATCTGAAGACTTTGCTGGCAGAAGTTTTCATTCCACAGCTCTCTGGATTTTTCATTTGGGGGGACATTTTATATCCAGGAACACAAAGAACATAATCATTTAGGCAAAATAAATTGCATAAATCCACCTTTTATTCCTAAACCAAGTAAGTTAAAATTTATAAATGGTACTTTTAATTAGTATAATATCAAAAACTATTTTTTGTAATGTTTTCACTCTCTTTTCTCCCTGTCTTCAAAAAATAAATAAACTTTTCCCCCTACAATGAATTAAAATATTTAAAAGGAGTATCAGTTCTTAGGGAAGAAGATTTAGTATGTGCTCAATAAACCTGACTTCAATACTCTGATTGTCCAGTGAAAGAGAGAAAAACGTTCCTCTTGAGTCCCCACTTTGGTATTTGGGTGTCCGCTGCTTTCTTGACAAAGCGAAGTCCAGACACCAGCCTGCACGCCTGCAATCTAAGAGCAGACTAGGCTTTCTCCCAGAGGGCCCACGCCTCCAGAATGTTCTTCCCTTTCTGGTCGGACACAGGCTGTTATCTGTGAAGCTGTCTGCTCAGTCAGGCATTTTCCTGAAAACTGTGGGTGGACTGGGATCAGAGATTAAAGTCTTTATTTATTACAACTACAGAGTAGTCTATCCAAGCCATCCATTTATGGGGACGGGAGATGCTCTTGTAACTGCAAAGAACATCATTAGTGTTTTATTTCCTCTCCCAACTACCTGTCTATGGTGATTGTGCTCACTTTGGCCCAATCAGTGCTCAGCAACAGTTTCCTGGCCTAGGGGATGAAATGTGAGGTGGCTCACCTCCCAGGCCAGGCTGGATGCATCCAGACAGCATGGTCCAGTGACCTAAGCAATGGGCTGGAAATTCCAGACTAATTATGCCCTTTCCCCCATCAGACTTGCTGTGTGATGCCAGGTAAATCTCTGCCTTCTCTGGACCTCTGCCTGGGCTTGTTTGATACATGAGGGAAGTGGCTGCTATGAGATAACGTGCAACAAACTTCCCGAGCCTCAGCTTCCTCGTCTATAAAAGGGGAATGACTAACTATTGCTTTCATTGCTCATAAGGTCAATGTAAGGTGAAAATACATATAAAAACTACAGTAATTTGTACAGTGCGAACACATGCCTCTTTCTAGTGACACTCTGAGTAACAGGATAAATCTGGGACTCAAATCCAGCTTCATGGACTCCTATTTCAGGACTCAGGAAAAGTGAAATCGATTAAATTCCCTTTCCTTCCATGAACTCAACTAATCTTAGACACAATGGATTCTACTTTCCTGAAGGTTTGAGTACATCCAAGTCCAGAAAAATCCTACAACCAGGATTTTTCCTCTTTTACTTCTTAGGGATATTTTTGCAGTTCTTAAGTTGAAACCAAGAAAAGGCGGTGCAACACTTTCATTAAAGGAAATGTCAAAGAAAGCCACACATCTCTTGTAAGCTCTTAAATGTATAGAAAGTTTCCGCTCAAGGATTAGACTCTGAATGGTAAGGCTGCTCCCCTCCATGCTGAATCACACTTGGCCCTCCCTCTTTATATCCCTAGTTAATTCTTCAGTAATTGGGGAGCTAGGGTCTTTGCAAATGTCACAGTTTTACCACAGTGTATTTACTTCTGGGTGAATTAGCATGAATGTGTCAATTGTATTGGATTGCCAATTTTCTGGGAGGGGTTTGAAAGCCTGCAGAATAAACTGCCATTTAACTTGGGGGAATGGGGAGGAAAAGATGGCAATGTTTAATGTTTTTGCTCCTTTTGGTTCATATTTGCATGAAATCCTCATAGCTGAAGGCAGCTGGAATTCCAAGTATAATGATAACATTGGTGGTAAGAGGTTTGAACGTGGTTGGAAGGTGGAGTTTGCGTAGGAGGCAATTTTTACACACAGATGTAAAGTATAAAAATTTTTACTATAAAGATTAGAAAAAGTCAACTTGTTTTTGAGGAATCTTGTTCACGGTATTAGCCAAAAGTATTTAACTATGTTTTCCCATTCAGAAAGTCCCATCACATCCATGAGCAAACATCTATCGTTTGATAGAACATTTTGTTTGTCACTCATGATCTAGAAGAACCTCTCATTTAAGGGGGAAAATGTAATTATTATTATTTATACAAAATAGTTAATTTTAAACTGATAAAAATAAGTGTCTCAGATCACTGGAATCAAGAGCAGGACAATTGATAAGGTCAATATAAAGAGAATATTAAGTTTTTGCTTTCATGCTTTGCTGAACTATAAGCCAGCATGCTGTGTACCTCATCATAGGAGAAAAAGGCCTACGGCACTGCTCTTTCCCCTACCTTGATTCCCATGTAACTTTTCTGCCTTGTTTCTCTGTCCTCTTTAGTCCCTTGAACATATTATCAGTGATATCTATGATGACCAGAGGGTATTTTATGTTAGACTCCCACAATGTGCTCTGCAGAGCATAGCCACACACAAACAAAATAGCAGCCACCCTTGTCATACTATGCAGCATATGAATTTTGGTCACAGTTTATTGGTGAGCCCAGGAATCCAAGAACTCCACCTACAACTACAGAATGTCACTTCACTGCTGGCTAACAGAAGTTTACCCAGTTTTGACTAAGCAGAATCTAAATAAGAATGCCTAATTGTTTATATTGTTCCCCCCATTTTTGGAAAGAAGAAAATAAAAAAATACATGAAATAAATGAAAGCATGCTATTGAAGTGCTGATCTATGAAACTAGAAACTTGGTCAATAGTACCAAAACCATTTCTAACAAGTTTGGAGAGTTTGAGCAAGTCACTTATCTTTCTGGTCTTCCATTTTCCAGCCTGAAAATGAGTAAATTGAACTAGACATATAAAAGAACTCAATCTTTATGATTCTATTTCCACAATGTTCATTTTTATTAACTGCTTTTCTTATTACATGAGCAACATGTTACCACAAATACATCATGAAGAGTTTTAAATTACCTCCTATCACTACTCTTAGATAACTGGATTTACAAATATATTGAATATATATTTGTTTTAAAATATATTAAAATGAACCTATGCCAAATAAGCTGAAATATTTGAAGCATTGAAAGTACATTAAAATAAGGTAATCATAATTTTTCCCCAAAGGGTAGCATTAAGTTTTTTCTTATTCCAAAAGTATATGCTTTTATTATTTATTTGTATTTGTTGTGCATTAGTTATTTATTTCTTGTTTATTTTATTTTTATATAAAGTATAATACATGCACAAGTATATAACTTATATAGCAATTATAATAGTAAATTATATAAATAAAATAGTAAATAACTATATGGATTATTTAATTATAATAATTATTATATAGTATTTATTTATTTATTAAGTATATTATTTACACTATTCCAAGAGTATTCCTTTTGACTTTTTCCATCTATTGCTGCAAGCCTGGATACAAATGAACATTAGGATGATGATAAATTGACCATGAGAAAAAAAGTTGAGAATCTCACAGTAGCATTCAAAGAAGCCTTAAAGAGCATGAACTACCTTTTCATTTTATAATGAGAAAATAAACCCAAAAGCTCAGTTATATGTCAATTATAACATCACTAGGTAGCAGAGGTTGGGCTAAAACAAAGGTCTCCTGTCCCATTAACTGTTCTAAAACTGTTTGTATGCTTATGGTTCCTGAAAATTCTTATTTCCCCCTCTTTTCCTTTATGAGAAGAAGAGAACTAACAGTCTTGTATTTTGTTTTTAAGGAATAAGTTAATTTTCTAATTGAAATATAATTACCATATAACATAATAATTTCAAGTGTAAAACATAATGATCCAGTATTTGTATATATCGCAAAATGATTGCCACAATAGGTTAACACCCTTCATCACATATAATTTAAAAAATTATTTTGTGATGAGACTTTTCCTCACTTCTGACAACCATCACTGTGTTCTTTGTATCTATGAGTTTGGGCTTTTTGTTTTATTTTTAGATGTTTTTGTTTTAGATTCTACATGTATGTTAATATTTGTGTTGCGGTTCATCCTTGCCAATGTGTCATGTTTAAATTTAAACAGAATTGTTGAAACTTTTTTCCCTGATTGAACTTGAATGATAAAACTTTATTCCCTCACTTTTCGGGATGTGAAGATCTCAACATACCATACTCCAGCCTCACAGCCAGTCATTGGAAGATGGCAGAAGAGCAGCCTTGAAGGACAAGAATGAGTCATGATGATAAATTGGGCTTAGAAGAAAATGTACCTGAGCCACATCCCTACTACTCTCCACAGTGATATTAGACAAGAAACAAAAGCTTGATTTTTGCCTTCATTACATTTCCTTCTATACTACACCAAATGAAAGGACATATACTTCTAAAAAGGGAAGCTAGGAAACAATGTCAGACTCATTATTTGTTGACTGACTGAGCCTGCTCCAATCAGAGGTGCTGGTTTTCCTGGTGTTGTTTATGAGATGGGGAAATAGTACCCACCCACGCCTATCTCACGCAGAGACTAAGAGCACAAAATAGACAATGGAGATCAGATCCTTGGAAGAAGAGTCTTGTATGCTTTAAATCTCAGCCTTATTCACCACCCAACCAAAGCACTAGTTCCTGAGAGGCTAGTCCTTGGTCTTTGAGAATGGTAAGTCTTCTCAGTCCATAAATGCCTAGTTCCTCAGGCCATCCCCTTGAGTTTTCAAACTCCACCTGCTGTTCTCCACCCTGTTTGCTTCCTGAGGTCATACCTGATTGTGGTCAAGATCACCTCAAGGCTAATCCAGTTGTCTATTGCTTTCTTTCTTTTTTTGTTTTGTTTTCCCTACCTCAGCTCATGGTAAGCATTCAATACTTTCTAAAAGGTTAGGTGTTTGGAATAAAATCTGGATGATTCTGATATACCTACCTAATTTCTGGAAGAGACTTTTTAGTTTTAGCGCAGAAGAAACTGTGATTCAGAAATTGGAGATAGTGTGCCTGAGATTTGAAATTTTACTTCTGCTGGTCCCTATTTTTTTCCATGAGGCATTTATATTACCAATTATGACACTGTTTTGTCTTATTTCATAATATAACATTGGCTCTCCCTACTGAATCAGACAATGTGCTTTCCCCATAACAGATGCTTAGTGAGAGTGAATTAGTGTCAAATATATTTTTCCCTGCTACCCTTTACTCAGTTTTTACCACTTACCTGAAAAAGAGTATATTCAATGGGTCTCAAAGGAAAGCAAGCATCAGAATCACTTGGACAGTTTGCTAAACATGTTCCTGGGCTACACACTCAGTTTCTTAAAAAGTCTGGGATGTGACCTAATTATTTTCATTTCTAATGAGCTCCCTCACAATGCTGGTCCTGAAATTGTGCTTTGAGACCTACTGGTCCATCTACCCAAGGACTGCATCAGGTCTTGCCTGTTTTTAAAATGTTGATCTTCGGCTACTTAAGGATTTTAATGCCACTTTACCACTTTACTTGTGCTATTTTTAAATAATGGTCAGGTTTACTTACCAAGTTGCTTAATTAACACTCTCCAAAGCAATCTGTAACACTGATTTATATGTGTATACACAAATACACAAACATACACACATACTCACCCCTTCATATTAAGGATTAAGTCTAGTCTATTTATACTATTATTATTCTCTTATACATAAAACAATGTTTACTAGCCTAGACCCATAACTTGGTGTTTAACTAAAGAAATTAGCCTTTACAGAGCATGGGGGAGGGGACAAAGAATCAGGGATAGAAGGGGCACAAAAGATTAAGATGGGTTATAATGTGGTGGAAGAACCCTGGGGTAGATAACAATGCCAAAAAAATTGTACCCACAAAATATTAAAAATGAAAAAAAGGGAATTAGCACTAGCTAATTTTGTTGTATTTATACCACCCTGTTAGATATGACTGACCAATAAGATTTATTATGAAAAATCATCAAATTTGGAATTAGAATAGGCCACAAATATAAGTATAATCACTAAACCATTTTGTGTATGAAGAAACTGAAGCCCCTAACATCAATTTTCCAAGATTTCACAGTGAAATTATAGTACAGCCAAGACTAGAACCCAGCTCTTCTCTTATTACAATATCTCTTTGGCATGGTATGTAGTTGAAATTGTTTAAGGGGTTATCAAATTGCTTGATTCTTCATTTTCTTCAAACCTATCTCTAAGTATGGAGGTCTTCCAATAGTTTAAAAAAATCTCCCAATGATTATTTATATATTTCAAATGATGCGCTATATTGCAATAAATATCTTGCTCTTTTCAGGCACTGTACTAGGAACTTTTTATGAAATTCTCATTTAATCTTAGAATGAACTCTGAGGGTGTGTACCAGCCCCAGCTTTTTGATATAAAAATTGGAACACAAGAGTTTAGTTGCATATACTACAATGGCTAGAACTTATTTTCCTTCTAGACTTTGAGTTTCATAAAAAGAATTGCATATATCTAATTACTATTTCCATCCAGTTTGTAGATCATAGAAAGCCCAATAAATACATATTGAGTGAATGAACATCCCTTTCAATGTTTTTTATCTTACCTACTGTTCTGCTCTCTATCCCATCACAGAATACCTTTAATAATAAAAGCTTACAATTGTCCTGGAAGTGTGGAAGAACATAAAATAAGATCTATAATTTTGTTATGATCTTGAAATTTATATACTACCAAAATTTTTCCAACTATTCTAGCATAATTAAGCCCCTGTGGCAGCCTTTGCTTACAAAGTGCTTTTTCGTTATTCACAGCTAATTGTCCCACTGGTAAATATGACTCATCACCTCATCATTCCCATTCGACAGAGGGGAAACACATAACTAAGTCACATCGAAGGTCAAAGTCAAATGAATGGAGGAGTCAGGCATGAAACCAGTGACCCTGGCCCTGAATCTAGTTAGTTATGCCTCTGGCTCCTGGTCTCTTCCAAGATTTCTACATAGTTCCAAACTCCTCACTTTGCCAGATGTTTACCACATCTTTCAAGTGGAAGCAAGTCCTTTCAATTAAGCTCAACAGGGGAAACCCACCCTGCTTCTCTGAAGGAAGAATGGCCGAACCAGTTCATCTAAAATAAGAACTGACGTGATTCTTTGTCTGAATTCTGAAGTTGTTCTGACAGCATTTTCGTGTTGGCAAAGGGCCCACCAGTAATGAACAAGAATATAAAAACAAAGGCTGTTCTCATGTTGTTTCCCAACCAAGAGTGCTAAGCACTGGGTGAGCAGTGAAATGTCGGCATGTTTATCTGAGTTTGACTTTTTCTTACCTAAATACTTTATCAAGTTCCCACCATACACACACACACACACACACATAAAACCTAGGCTTCCACATCTCTACAAAAGACCTAGAAAACATGCCAATATCTACAGTCATTTAATAATTTCACTCCAGATAGCTCTAGATTTTTTATTTTTTTTCTTGAGGGAATAAATGAGCAACTGAAAATAAAATAGATCAAAATTGCACTCAGAATTGAAGTGCTATGACTTGTCTTTATTCCCAATTTCATAATCCAATTTCATGTCTATACTAGCATTTTAATGGTGCCACATATGTATAGTTCTTTTGAAATTTTCATAATCTCATTAATTAAAGAATTGAGGAACATAAAAGGTGAGAATAAAAAGGTCATGCAAGAACAAAAGCATAGCTCAAGACTCAGATTTAATTAGATTTACCATTAAGATATTCCTTCTGGAGTGAAAAATCACTCCAGGCCGTTACTGTGGATCTAATCTAACAAGTAATGATGAAAAGGTCATTGCAGCAATCTTTCTAGGTTTTCCTGATGCCCTCAGACAGCAAACCTCAAACCCCAAAGTATTTTTCTACAGAGATTTCCAGGTTAAACTGGGACCACAAATAATTAGAGCAAGCTGACTTGTCAACAGTAGCTGCTCTGGAAAATTCACCACATGGGCTTTTCCTGGCATATTCAGTGAACTGGTGTCCGGACAAGAAAGCCCAGAGGAAGAATCCACTCACACATTAGCATCTTCCCTGCCTCTTCCCTGCACTTTCTCCCCCAAGCCACCCAATTTTCTTCTAAAAAATTGGGAAGAACCTCACAATTCTCTTCCTTATTTCTTCAAATCAGTTAATGAATCGCAATCAAGTTGGACATAGAATATTGTGGGGAGAGGATGCGGGTTAATAATTTATGCTTTGTACTTCTCTACTTCAGACTGATCTCTTTTTCTTCTTTGTCACATTAAACAAGGACAGAGCTTAAGTTAGGACAATACTTGAAAACTCAGCTATTTACAGGTGAAATACATATAACATCAGCATGTACAGCAGACTGGGTATCAGAAGCCAGGTCCCACACAGTCTAGTTTTATTTTTCCACTTGCAATGGAGACATGGATATGAGAAATATATTGTTTTATCTTAAATCGACTACAGTAGACTAGCACTCTAAGGCCACTGATAAGAGACAATGCCCATGAAGCCCCCATGTTGGTAGTAGGGAATGGTGGGTTCTGTGGAGCCCAATAAATCATTCAAAACTGATCTTTCACATCTGCAGCCAATTGCTCACATGCTGGCATTCAGAACCCAAAGTTGTTTAAACTATGATTTTTTGAGAGAAGGTAGAAATCTGAACTTCTCCCACATAGGCAATTTATTCTTCTTTTTTTTTTTTCCCTAAGAAATTTTATCCCAGGTAACATTGGGCCCAAAAAAAAGTCAAACAAACAAAAATAAATAAAAGCAAAACCTGTGTGTGACTTCTGCCTTTAGGTCTTGAGATTATAGTCGGCTCTTTCACTTCTACTTCCCACGTCTGCCCATCTTACCGCACTCAACCTTTGCCTTTCACCTGTAGTCCTCCACTCACTTTTGGCTAAATGTAAATTCAGTGTACAATTTTGGTATCATCAAAATTGTTTACCTCCATGCTTGTTACATAAGGTTAGCACTTAGTAGGACACACATACTGAGATATTATTTTCTCCATTGTGATAATTAGTGTGTTCTTGGCTATGTGCAATTTATTGCCATGAATAGCACATACTTTTTATATTATTTTTATTACTTATTATTTTTTAATTTTATTATTTTTTTAAAATCTATTCTGGTAAGGAGTAATACCTACAGACATGAAATAAAGCAGTGCCAGCTGGTCCATAAAGAGCTGAAGTCCAGAAACATAGGAGTAATTCAATTAAACAATGAAACCAAAGAATATTTTATGGCAGCAATATTAACACTGCTAAAATCAGAGCATCATTGAACATCAGAGCATCATGCAAAGAGCCTTAGATATAAGCATACTTCATGCCACTCATTTTACATCTGAAGGACCTGAGTCCAAAAAAATTTAGTGTAGGAGGATGATCAGAAACCAGGCTACCTGGACAGGAAATTGGATTTAGGAACTAAGTCTTCAATGATCCCTTTCGATATGGTTTCTGTTATTCCCTGTTAGCAATTCAAACAGTATTTGATAGCAAATTACCATATGATATTGCTCATCACTCTGAAATTAGAACTTTTGTGCAACATAGAAAGAAAGTATACAAATCAACTCAGCTCATCATGAATCACCTCTGAATTTTTTTTTTCCTGAAAGTACTCAATCAAAAGATGACAGGCCCTTACTCTCAGAAATAAGTAATTCAGTTTTATAAAAAGTAGTGGGTCCCTGGTCACAAAAGAGTGGTGATAAGAGAAAAATTCAGCTCCCCCCTCCCCCCAGGGAAGTGACTGAATTGAACAAGATGACTTCACAAGTCTTTTTCAAGTTTCCACAATTTCTGCTTATTCCACAGCCAATGGAGAGGAATTTCAGGGTTTCGATGGAAAGAAACATTCACACAGACACATACATAGCAGATACCTTTAGACTGATATGTTGTATAGGATTAATTGCTTAGATAGACAAAAATATATCCCATCCTAATATAAGATATATTTGATTCACTGTGTCATTGCTACCTCTGCTATTACTCTTGCTACTCCCACTGAATGTTTAAATAAATATTGCATTGTCTTTATGTTCTGTATATCTGCTCATAAACTCTTTGTAGTATGTTTTGACTATTTGTTAAAAACACACAGATCTAAGATTTTCTTTGAAACCTTCCTTTTTTTAGGAAACAAGGAAACAAGTGAGAAGGAAACACTTGCAATTTCTTGGCTTTTGCTTCAACAGTGAAACCCTTTTCATTTTTTTAAAGTCTTTGACTTTTTTTCTAAACAAACACCACAGGAAAGGGAGGAAATGGAAGCAGAGACTCTAAAAAGTCCATACACTGCAATTCCACCCATCTTCTTAACATTTCCACATCTTGTGATGCTTCTTCCAACAATGAGCTGAAGATTGATGCTTTTGAGGATAATGAAGCATGGAACTACCTGCAAGACATCCAGTTCCTTTTCAGTTCCTTCTCTGCATGGGCCAGGATATTAGAGAAAATCAGCAGATTTCCAAGGGTTAATATTCAACCAGGTACAGTAATGGGTATAAAGCACAGAGGACAAGACAGATTCACTTGACAGATCCACCACTCCAGCCTATTGAAGCTGGCCGTGTACTAGCCTTGTATGTTGCCTTGTCTAATTAGCTGCTGAGCTGTGCTCTGACTCCTTGCTCCTGATAGAAACTTAGGGGAAAAACTGCTGTCACCAGGCATGATGAAGTGGTGCTTGATTGTGCTACAAGATGTCCTGTGGCTGCAGTCCAGACTTTTAACTAATCATCAACTTTGCAGATTCCAACATCAGGCCTGTCTACCAGGGCAGGAGTTTTGCAAAAGTCAGTATGAATGATCTGTGGCTGCAGAAAGAATATAAGGAATTGCTTTGTTTATTTATTTTTAAAGGGCTGACTACAATAGGCAGCCCCATGAGTGTGCCTGAGAAACAGGGAACCACTATCACGCCAAGACTCCTCACAGTATTTTCGTAGGAAAGGAGTATTTACCATCTGCCTATGGCCCAATCTTTCCTCACTCTGAGTGCTGGTTAATTTTTTTACCCTTTTATAATTCTGTAGCTACTCAAAGAACTCCTTGTTTTCATTTCTTGAGCAGAAATTTGCATTCCAGATGCATC